>OY856414.1:762023503-762178503 GCA_963693085.1 Alisma plantago-aquatica
GAGCAGTAGGCTACAGAAGAAACATCGCTAACCCGTGGTCGGTTCGAGAAACAAAGCTGACCGTTGAGATGAGATAGCAGTAGAGTCTCCGGTTAACTCCAGCAGGGACAGAGAAGCTGACAACACCAGTCAACTCCGGCAGCACATGTGAAACGGTGTGGCATCGATCTTACAATGATGCATTTGTGTACAGAAACAAATAACAAATTGGCACTTCCCGCTAGCAGTTCCGTTGTCTATAGTACGTTGAGGATAGTAAAAATATTAAGGAAGTTGAGAGCATTCCATTTTAATACCGATTGGAGGTTAATGGTAAACCAGTGGTTACCCGCCTAAAATAACCATTCCGCCCGGAGCAAATGGTTCGGTTTTCCATACCAGTTATGCGAGGAAAGGATGGTTCGGTGGCGGGTAGTGGATGATTGTTTTCGCACTTTTGCCATCCCTATAACAGAGGCGGAGCAAAACGCCCCTTCAGCCAGCAGCTCATACTCTGGTCCCCCTCCGCTGGGGGGTTGTTGTTGTGGCCTATAGGGTAGCTCGGCACGTAGCCGGATGTTGCTCCCGCCCTGCATAAAAGCTGGCCCCGTTTCTTTTATTTTGTAGGTGTTCTGGACACAAGGGACACCCGATCCATTTATACCAAACATAATATTTTGTGTTTCTACATTTTTCAAAACCTGTACTCCATTCAACCGGAATCAAATAAATCCCAGTATTTTCTAGAATCCAACTCAATCCTGTAAAGCAAGCAAACGTGAGAGGGAGAAAAAGGCACGCCAATTGTTTACTTACGAAATTTAGGGTGTTGAAGATGAGATATTCACCCATTTGCCTTCGATGTAGTAAGTGATTTGTCTCCAAGATATGGCCTTTACCACGACACATTGGACAAGGAATTAAAGGATGGGAATTCAAAGCTGGTGAGGACAAGCTCATCCAATCAGCCACACTAATAACTTCTTAAGCATAGATCATATGAACCAAGGGGTTGGAGTTTAAAGACTAAAGACTGAAATTAGGTTTCGCAAGAAGCATAAAACAAAAGGAAAGTATAACAGGAGTCGGAACAGGTAGAAACGTGCTACATATCAATTTAGAATCAAGCATTCTTTCCTCAAACGGGTATGTAGTACTTAAATTGGTAACTTGGCTTGTTTGTTCTAAACAACTGTTTTTGAGTAGATAGAATGTATTGTCATTGATGTATTATTAGTCACAAGAAAAGGCAGACCATAAGACACAAAGAGATATTAGGTCATTAATATTGGTGATACCAAACCATCACAAGTAAGATCCGCAAATATCTTATAAACTTGCCTAAATTTGTCTTGAATAACAAGGAATCTTTGACATGAATAAAACTTTAATAAAGATAAACAATTAAATCCAAATCGAAATAGTAGTTATGATTATGTCAAAGAATTTAAGAGCAAAACGGCATAGATACAAAATAATTGAACGAAAAATAAGGCGTTGGTTGCGGTTCAGTAGAGATGACCAAATAAATAATTAAAGACCAAGGGTTTTGGTTTTGGTGAAGTGGTTCGGGAAACAGGGTTCAGTGGGGAAGTAGGCAATACGATACGTGTTTTTCGGAAACAGGGTTCAGTGGATACTTTTACCGGTTGAAGTTTCGTTTGATAATATTTGTCTAGGTATATTTTATGTATATATTTCCTTATAGTCATAGATTTGTTCAATATGAGTTAAATTTTGCAAACACACGTACCCATGGTTGGAAAATTAGGAATATTATATTATTTAGTTAATAAATTAATGGAAATTACTCAGTAATGAATTTAAATTCATATTATGGTGATAAATATTTAAATGAATTAATATTTTGTTTCATATAAAAAAATTTACACAATTGATTATTAGTTTGTGTGTTCATTTTGTTGCAAGAAGTTCAGACATGATGGTGGTGGGAGGTTTGTGGCATTATATTGATATGTTTGAATAAGTGTGTCACCCATGGGACAGAGAAACGTGGGTGAGAAGTATAAATAAACATTATATGTTTTATTGGTTATTTGGAATAATGATAAGGGGAGGAGATTTATATTGTGGAATATGTAAACTTTTCCTACTGTTGTACGAAACAAATCTATATTAAGTCAATGTAATTATGTAAATAGAGGTGTCCATGGACGTGTATAATAAGAATGATACCCCATAGACCCTAGAAATCAAATTATGGGATATCAGTTAATAATCAATTGATCTTGATTTTCTTATTCAAATTTATGTTAAGATGATACAAACATAAATCAATATGTGAGGCCACATAGAGAAGTACAAATAGAATATATTTCTAATAATGTCGTAAAATTACAATCCAATCAAGATAATGTAGTTTCATTGTGTTAGACGATGTACTTCATGATACTGTTTTACTCATACCAAATTGTCACTTCCTTCACCATGGTCGTAGTTTAAAAAAGAACGTGACTATAATGAACCATTTTAGTTACATTTGATAGTCCAATAACTTTTAGACACATACATACAATGTGTTGGCCGTATGTTTAAAACAAAAACAAAAGGAGCATCACCACATACACCAAAATGATTTTTAAACAAGCACTAAAAATGTGATCCATTGCACATTTCAATACCAAAGCGGAAAACTTAAATAAAAAAAGCAATGTTGTTGATGATACATTTGGATTCATGAACAATAAAATTATGTATACATTTATGCTAACAATCTTAATACTATCCCAAATGGATGAGGAGACTATCTCAAGTTATGAGTCATAACTCTCAATATAAATGATACACCCTCAACGGTTTCTCATATGCCAACCGTTAAGAAATAATAAACCTATGATGTGACGTATAATACAACCTGAACATATCAACTTGGTGAATGTTGGTGATGAATAGGTTGATCTCAACCACAAATATTTTAAGAGGGAATGTGTTTTACAAATCTTGTCTCGATGCATACTATTAACTCAATAAATAAGAGGAAGGAGGTCGAAATTGGTAGGAAACCATGTTGATGTTGCTCTCACTTGTTTATATGCTTTATGTTGCCCTACCAAGTTCCAAGGCATTGTGATTGAAAAATGTGAAAATAACAGAAAATAAAAAAAAGATTTATAGTGAGTGGTAGTGATGATGGCATAAGAACATTTGAAGCTCACCTCTAGAAACTAAACCACAAGATCCTTGTCATTCATGTAAAATTATTGTTGCAACACCAACGATACCACTTGTAATATATTGATACAATATATTAAAAACAAATTAGATTGTTTATTATCCAAGATCAAGTGACTTGATGTAATTAAACAAAAATTTACGTAACAAAAAAGGAACGTTGCAATGGTTTTATCACAAGAATGACATGAAAGCTGGACTTATTACTTTTAACCACATATATGCTACTTGTAATAAGAAAAAGGTGTTGAACATCTATGTTTATTATGTCATGGTTTCTCACTAAATTTGGTTTATCAATATTGTTTGTAATTGATTTTACAAATGATTGCGTTGATGAAGGAACATCAAACTTTATAAACTCAAATTAAACAAGGCCATAAGGATAATATACATTACGATCTCCAACATTCCTACATTTTTCGTTCCAAAGACGTCTTGAACTTACATACTTCAAATTAGATTTAATTTTGGAGGAACTCTCATATATAGAGGTTATCAAATTATCAATAATAAGAATCAAAAGTTTCATAGATACAAGTTAAACGCAATGACCGCATCCCCTTGTTGGAGAAAATAGTAGAGTTTCACAGGAGTTGTGTAAGGTTTTGTGGAGAAAACATGCGCGGCGGAAGAAATAAAAATCTACACAACTCGACACTGGATCTCGTCGACAACAGTGTATTCAGAAGGAGTGTTTGTGGGATATACCTTATCGCGGAGCAAGTTCGGCGATGTCCCGCTGCACGACGGTGTGCAACGCTGCTGGCCTACATGGACGGAACTTCTATCCCATTCGTTAAGTGCATCACAGGAAGATCTGGCAGTGCTCCTTTCAGGCGGTGATGTACGCCGCTCATAGCACATACATATGGTCGTAGATGTCCTCTTAACACAGGTGTCTCAGCGTCTGCGTCTCTACTTCATCCACGCGGATGGACTAGAACTCCACGTCGTGCTTTACAAGCTGGCGGGAAGGAGTCGTCTCTGTGCGACGACGTGCTAGCATCACGATGCTCTCCTTTCTCTCCTAAGGACGGTGATGGCTAGGGTTTACGTATGTGAGCATAAAATGAAAAGCCTCTCTCAATATCTTATATAGAGATCGGCTGTCAAGCTCCATTAAATAGGAGACGAAGGGAAGTAGGGTTTTCTAAACCCATCGGTAAACAGAAACACTGCATTAATTAAAATGCTCGTGGATTAATTAGAATATTCTGGAATTCATTAATTAACCAAATAATCACATGAATTGATTAATTAATATTCGACTCCATGCAATCGCTTAGGTTGACTCTATGGGCATATATATCAACATACTCCCACTTGCACTTAGAGCCAGTCACTCCAATATTATTCTAATCGATTACATAAACATTTTAGTAATTAATGTGATTCAGAGCAATTTCAATGAAATGCACAATTATACTCCTATTCCAACACATCCTATGCACGTGACCCGGTAGGCTTCAAATTACGTTGGTAGTGATATCCATAATCATATTATGATTTCACAGGAAATGATTGGTATCTAGCAAGACTTCATTACCACCCAAGTAATTGGAGAAGTTGGAGAACAACTTAACCTATCATTCATGATTGGTGTTACAGTGATTGTATAGTTCCTTTGTCGCTGATATCCAGATTGATCTCGAGTCATGGAATTTTTATCCTTTTCAATGTTCAATCCATGCTCCTTGAACTAGAGCAGACTATCAGAGATATATGTAAGCTCAATATCACATATTGACTCACATCAGCATGGTCATACATTTCTCAGTCTCGCTTATCAAGTGGCCAGAATATCAAACTCCTGTAGGAAGGACAAATTCCATCTACATCACTCACAGTCATCCCCATGTGTCACAGTGCACCCAAGCACCATCTTTATGGTAATCCTTATTCAGGACCATGGTGGATGATGTCAAAGTACACCGAATGACATGTGATAAGTGTAGTGACTTCAGGTCTAAGAACCACAATCACCACCATCATTATGAGATGTGACTCTAACTACCAATCATGATATCCATGTGTCACTCTCAAGGTGGGTCTATCTGATACACTATTCTCTAACAAGTATCTATGTATTTGGTTTGATATCTCCATATCATGGATAATGAGATTCTTCCATCAACCAACATACATTCAAATATTATGTGTTATTGATGTCTATGGATATTTCCACAATAACAATCGATTATGGACAAAATAAGAATACATACTCTTAGCATACATATGATCTCACTATTCAGGTCATCAACCTGAAGACATATGTCATTGAGTATATTATTCTATAGACATATATAAGTTTTATGGTCATCTCACAATATAAAACACAAACATATAGATTGAAAACTTGCCTTAATTGATATGATCAATGTAGTATTACAAACCATTTACATAGTATCCCATTACCATCATCAAATGATAGTCTCTATAGGCATACATACCAATAGATTCCCACTTGAACTTATACCCAATCACTCATGAATCTCAATCCAAGTGATCGAACATGTCCGTCATGTTTCTGCTGTGAAAGTGCTTTTGTGAGAAGGTCAGCCACATTGCTTTCTATAGGTACTCTGCAAATCTTCACATCTCCTCATTGTACAATCTCTCGTCTGAGATAGAACCGCCATAGAATATGTTTGGAATGTTGGTGCGATCTTAGTTCTTTAGCCTGTGCAATTGCTCTGTTGTTGTCGCAAAACAACTCAATTGCATCACCAGTGATTGGAACCACTCTAAGTTCATAAATGAACATCTTGATCCACATAGCTTCCTTTGCAGCATTAGATGCGGCAACATATTCTGCCTCTATTATAGAATCTGCAACCGTCTCTTGCTTGGAACTCTTCCAGCTCACAGCTACGTTGTTCAGGCAAAACACCAATCCAGATTGCGATTTGTAGTCATCTTTGTCAATTTGGAAGCTAGCATCGGTGTAACCCTTTGCCACGAGCTCTTCCTCACCATTGTATACCAAGAATTGATCCTTAGTCCTTCTCAAGTATTTTAGGATGTTATTTACAGCTGTCCAATGACATTCACCTAGATCTGACTAATACTGGCTCGTCATGCTCAAAGCATACGACACATTAGGACGAGTACATAACATTGTGTACAAGATAGATCCAATTGCTGATCAATATGAAATATTACTCGTGCGTGCCCGTTCATCACATGAACTAGGACATTGGGCTTTAGAGATCGTAACCCCATGGGACATTGGCAAGTTACCTCTCTTAGAACCCTCCATGCTAAACCTCTTTAGCACCTTGTCAATGTATGTGCTCTGTCTTAGACCTAGAACCTTTCTAGATCTATTTCTATAGATCTTGATACCTAGTATATAGAATGCTTCGCCTAATTCCTTCAAAGAGAAGGTCTTCCCTAGCCAACCTTTTACTGTCTAAAGAGTAGGGATGTCATTTCCCATCAATAGTATGTCATCCACATACAATATGAGAAATACGATTGTGCTCCCACTAACCCTTTTGTAAACACAAGGTTCATCTTCATTTTGACTAAATCCAAACCTTTTGACTACTTTGTCAAAACCTAGATTCCAGCTTCGAGATGCTTTCTTAAATCCATAGATTGACCTTTGTATCTTATAGACTTTATTGGCTTCCTTTGGATCGATAAAACCCTCAGGTTGTGTCATGTACACATCATCGAGTAAATTCCCATTAAGGAATGTTGTTTTAACATCCATCTACCAAATCTCATAGTCATGATAAGCTGCAATGGCAAGCATGATCCTAATGGATTTAACCATGGCAATTGGTGAGAAGGTCTCGTCATAATCAACACCTTAAATTTGACGGAATCCTTTTGTAATCAATCTACCTTTATAGGTTTGAACATTTCCATCAATGTCAGTCTTCTTCTTGAAGACCCACTTGCACCCTATGGGTTTTACCCCTTCGGGTGGATCCACAAAGGTCCATACCTTATTGGTATACATGGATTCCATCTTATATTTCATGGCTTCGAGCCATTTCTCAAATTCTGATCCCTTAGTAGCTTCTAGATAAGAAGTTGGCTCATCTGCTATGCCAAATTCATCACTGTCTTGAGTCACGAGAAATCCAAATCTCTCAGGATCAAGTGGTGTCCTACTAGACCTACGAGGTTCCTGTGTTACATTTTGAACTTGAAATTCCACAACAATTTGTGAGTCTTCATGTTCCTTATGTACCTCCTCAGGTTCTCTACTTTCTTGTTGGTCTTGAACTTCTTTGAGCTCTACATTACTCCCACTAATTCCTTTAGAAATAAATTCCTTTTCAAGAAATACAACAGTCCTAGCAATAAACACTTTGTTGTCAGTTGGTGTGTAGAAGTAGTATCCCCGAGTTTCCTTGGGGTATCCAACAAAATAGCATTTTTTTCGATTTGGGTCCAAGCTTTTTAGGAAATTGTTTCCTAACATAAGATTCACATCCCCAAATCTTTAACATAGACAAATTGGGACGATTCCCATTCCATATCTCATATGATGTCTTTTGAACCAATTTAGAAGGTACACAGTTAAGTGTAAACGCTACAGTTTTAAGAGCATATCCCCAAAATGATATTTGAAGTTCAGCTGAACTCATCATTGATCGTACCATGTCTAATAATGTACGATTCCTTCTTTATGACACACCATTATGTTGTGGTGTACCAGGTGGAGTCCATTGTGATACAATACCACAGTCTCTCAGAAGGTCCTCAAACTCTTGGCTTAAGTATTCGCCACCTCGATCTGAACGGAGTGCTTTAATACTCTTACCAAGTTGCTTCTCTACTTCATTCATGAAAGTCTTGAACATTTCAAGAGTTTTTGACTTGTGTTTCATAAGATATACATAGACATACCTACTGAGGTCATCAGTGAAGGTAATGAAGTATTGATAGCCTTCTCTAGCATTTGATCTAAAAGGTCCACATACATCAGTATGTATGAGCCCTAGCATATCACTAGCTCTCTCACTGTGTCCAGTGAAAGGAGTCTTGGTCATCTTCCCTAATAAACATGCCTCACATGTCTCTAATGATTCAAAATCAAAAGAGTCTAGATAACCATCCTTATGGAGTCTAGATATGTGCTTCTCGTTTATGTGCCCAAGACGACAATGCCATAAGTATGTTTTGTTTGAGTTGTCAAGTTTTAACCTTTTAGTATTTACGTTGTATATGCTAGTCTCAAGTTCTAACAAGTAGATACCAAAAGACATAGGGGCATTGCCATAAAAGATCTCATATTTAGAAATAGAAATAATTCCATTCTTAATATTAAATTCAAATCCACTCTTATCCATAGAAGATATAGAAATAATATTTCTATTAATGGAAGGTACATAATAGCAATTCTCTAATTCTATTATAGGCCCATAGGTAAAGATAAACTAATAACTCCAACTATGGTGGAAGCAAATTTTGCTCCATTAGCGACCCGCACCTTGACTTGGCCCTTTCGTAAAGGCTTACTTCTTATTAGATCCTACATATTAGAACATATGTGAGATCCACATCCGGTATCCAGTACCCATGATGAAGAAGTATTTAAGTTTATCTCAATAACATATATACTTGAAGTGGAGATCTCTATCCCCTGCTTCTTCTTCCTCAGTTCCTCTAGGTAGAGAGGACAGTTTCTTTTCCAATGTCCAGCCTGGTGACAATGGTGACAACTGCCTTATTTGGAGATTCCACCTTTAGCTTTGAGCATGGATGCCTTTAGCTTCTGCCCGTCTTTAGAACCTTTCTTAGCCTTGCCTTTGCCTTTTGACTTTCCCTTTGTCTTACTGATCATCATCACATACTTGGGCTTGTCTTTCTTCATCTGTGCTTAAGCTGTCCTCAACATGCCCAACAATTCTGACAACGACGTGTCAAGATTGTTCATGTTATAGTTCATGACAAAATGACTATATGATTCAGGCAACGATTGTAGAATCACATCAGTGGCCAACTCTTAACCTAGGGGAAATTCTAGCTTGGATGGGCTTTCCACATACCCAATCAAAGTGAGTATATGGGTGCCAATTGAGTCTCCCTCTTTCATCTTGCTCCTGAACAAAGCCTTGGAGACATCATACATCTCCTGTCTTGCTTGATGTTGATACATGTTCTTGAGATGTGTTACCATCTCCATGACATTCATATTCTCATGCTGCTCTTGCAACTCATAGTTCATTGAGCACAACATTAGGCACTTGCCATCCACGACATCATCAAGGTGCTTCTTGTAAGCATCCTTTTCAGCCTTGGGCGCATTTACGGCGGGTTCCGCTGGCTCTAGTGTTTCCAGGACATAGAGATTATGCTCATATGTGAGAACAATTCTCAGCGTCCTAAACCCATTTTAAAAGTTGGTTCCGATAAGTTTGTCCTTCTCAAGGACAGATCACAATGAGAAAGTGTGAGTGTTGTTTGCCATTTGATTGCTACAAAAGAAAAATTTGCATATAGTCCAAAACATTTTGACTTGTAAAGATTTGATAAACGAGATTAATTAAGCCTTTAATTAATTATGCTCCCACTATTTTATTCAAATTGATAGCCCTCACTATCAACTCGGAAGATTGCAACGCACAACCTTCTAGTGAGCCAAGATCCGAAATAATTGGATCAATGCCCAGCAAACACTGGCGTCAAAAACCAAATACTAAGGTAGGAAACTTTTGCCAATTGCATCATATGTAACTCTTGGATAGATGATCATGCACAACTCCTTGTCGTGATGCATCTGTGTGCCTCTAGGTACTTGATCCTATCAAGGTTCCCTAGTTAAGTCCAACCCATAAGCCAACACAATTAGTGTGCACCCTACGGAGGCAGACCCACCCACCCACCATCACACTTCCACGAGATAGACAGTGTACCACGCGGAGGCATTCCCACACATAGTCGATCAAGCTTTTCATGTGTGTTTCTTTATGGAAGGAAACTAAAACTTAATATTATTAATTGAGGGGTTTTATTAATATATATACATATCCAAACACCACATACTTATACTACGTATCATATACTACTATATTCACAACCACAAACAATAGACATGCAATCACAAACACAAATACATCGGTTATGGCCATACTATTGTAATCTATTGGAGAAACAAAGGATTACGGTCCACCTATTGTCTTATGCATCTCATGTAACACTTTTGAATCAACCTGTAAGGATCAACATTACAATGAACAACTTCATGGATGTTTCATGAGGTTGGAACTTCAAGTTTCTTCTTGGAATTGGATCTTCTTATTGCTTCTTTATGGATGCTCCTTGGAGTTGGATCTTCAGGTTGCTTCTTGGAATAAGATCTTCATGGTACTTTTCCATGGACACTCCTTGGAGTTGAATCTTTAAGTGGCCTCCTTACATCAAGTTTACAAAGACTAAAACTAATCATATTTATATTACATCATATGAGTATAAATATAAAGGGAAAGAATTAATTACACTTTGAAATAAGAGATGAGGCTCGACATGCAAGCCGAATACTTTATACAAAGGAACCATATGCAACCATTACACATCCATAGAATCCATTCACAACATTCACAAAAGCGGAAGGCCATAACTATGCATGCATTCACCAAATAAAACAAAATTTTAATGGCGACATGTATGTTATCATAGGTATATCTACATATACATATATACATATTAAAATTGTAGTACTTTTAATGCAGGACATTCCCCATTAAATAAATTTTTGACTCCCATGAAGACTATGCAGGGTACACAATGGCAGCGCCCCTGTGTGGGGTCGAGGGGAGGCCACCCCTTATGCGGTCTCAGGGGCAGAGCCCCTGAAAGGTCTATGGAATTTTACTTCCGTGCACTTAGGGAAATCAGTATTTTCCATAGTCGACCCCATCCGAAACGTCAAAAACAGAAGCATGCGGCGTATGTGGAATTAGGTTTAGATTTGCATATTAGCAGTTTTAATTCACATCGTATGCAACATAGAAAACAATATATAGTGTTTCGATCATATCAAAATGAATCTAAATACGTCGTAGATCAACCTAGCTCTGATACCACTGTAGGGTTTTCTGGAGAAAACTTGTGTGGAGGAAGAAACAAAAATCCACACAACCCAACACAGGATCTCGTCGACAACAGCGTACTCGAAAGGAGTGTTTGTGGGATATACCTTATCGCGGAGCAAGTCCGGAGATGTCCCACTGCATGACGGTGTGCAACGCTATTGGCCTACACGGATGAAACTTCTCTCCCATTCGCTAAGTGTGTCACAGGAAGATCTAGCGATGCTCCTTTCGCACAGTGATGTACGCTGCTCATAGCGCGTATAGATGGCCATAGATGTCCTCTGAACGCAGACGTCTCCACGTCTGCATCTCTACTTCGTCCACGCAGATGAACTAGAACTCCACGTCACACTTCCCAAGCCGGCGGGAAGGAGTCATCTCTGTGCAGCGACGTGTTAGCATCGCGATGCTCTCCTTTCTCTCCTAAGGACAGTGACGACTAGTGTTTACGTACGTGAGCATAAACTGAAAAGCCTCTCTCAATATCTTATATAGATATCGGCCGTCAAGCTCCTTTAAATAGGAGACGAAGGGAAGTAGGGTTTCCTAAACCCATCGGTAAACAGAAACACTGCGTTAATTAAAACGCTCATAGATTAATAAGAATATTCTAGAATTCATTAAATAACCAAATAATCACATTAATTGATTAATTAATATCCGACTCTATGCAATCGCTTGGGATGGCTCTATGGGCATATATACCAACAAGTTGTTCCAAGTAAATGCCTCTATATTTAGCAACTACCACTGAAGATAGGATCTTACCATACCTCATGGTCCTTTGTTTGTTCTACTTTTAACAGATTCAAATATCTTCTCCTTGATTCTACTTAGGAAGACACTATTATGATGTGTTGTCAGTAGTTCCATCAAGGTATGGTGCTAACCACTCTCCATGGACTTGCACATTTTTTCATAAACAATGAAGGTTCAGGTCGTTGCACACCAGGAATCTCTATCTATGTTTCTCTCAACTACCTCTCTCCCTACTACAAGAATACTCTCATCTACTGTCATATTAGTTGGATTACATAAATTTAGATGAATCAACGTATCATTTTGAAAAAAAACAAGAAAAACTATGTGCTAGCATTTTTTTGAGTTGTAGTAAATTTATGTGGGCCAATAACACGATGGTAATATAGATGAAGACTACATATCCTCAATGTGTGCTTCCAGTGTCAGAATGACCATTTCGAGTCATAGTTAGGATGTAGTACATGTTTTCATTTGTGTTATCCCAGTCAATGATAGGAGTGAGACACATAAGAGAGTCACAACCAAAGCATAATTGGTATATTGTGCCATGGACCACAAGGTTGTCTACAACCTCAATGAGAATGAACCATACAATTAAGGAATCAATTGGAAATGTACATTCATTTCATAAAAGAAGAGGCTAATTAAGTTTCTTGACATGATTTGTCCAGAAATAATGCTTCCTGAAGACAAACAAAATATGTGAATGTTATTATAAGCTCATATATTAAAGAAGTGGTTGGACAGTAGATTAAAGAACAAGATTCATTTGACAATATACCATAAATCATGGTCACTCGATGTCCTTAGTAGTTGACAATTATAGTATTTGTTGTGTGTTGCATTGATGATCCTCTAGCAGTTGAGGGCAACAAGAAGACAACCGTGTTGGATATGTGTACACAAACACGAACAAAATAATCTTCAGTCATCTTGCCAAGTCTATAACAGACAGCCATGAAGACCAACGCAAGACAACAACTGCAACACACCAATAGAGTTAGCAACATGGGAGGCGATAACTCAAAAAAAATTTGTCGAAAGCAAGTGGAAGACCCCCTAGGTACCTAAGCACCTATTATAAACTCAATTTTGGTAAAAATTAAATTATAAATAAAAGCAAGAATTGATAACAAATTTTCCTCAACAATATTATTCATGGAATAATAATGTTATTTGCCTTTATGACATGGGTGCTTGTGGCACAAGTGAAATAAAAAGAATTCATACACGAGTAAATAATAATGATTGTTTGATATGGTAAATGAAATAATTGTCATGTCTCCAAAGGTAAATAAAATACATAGTATTTTAGTTAATTAAAAGGATAAATAACTAGCCAGTTTGGCAACACATGTATTGGAAACATGAATTAGTACTAGTACACTCAAATAGAATAATAGAAAGGAAGAAAATCAAAGGAAAAAGAATTTTCCATGGGATAATGACATATTTTATATAATATTTCAAAAGAGCAAGTTTTGGTTACCCCAATACATAACTTGAGAAAAGTGTTGATGAGTTGCCATGGAATAAGGATAATTTATTGAAAGAAATATCAAGAGAGAGAGAGAGAGAGAGAGAGAGAGAGAGAGAGAATGGTCTAGATTTCAAGTCAAGGAAAGTATTTTCAAAAGTACCCCAATAAGTAACATACAAGTTATCCTATTTTTAATAGTTTTTTTTGGTTTCCAACCAAGTCTTTTGTGTCGAAAGGGTGGACAAATCCATGAAGAGAAAGATTTATTCTATTGGCTTTTGGTTTGTGAAAATCCAAGTTGGTGGATAATACTTTTAAGAAAACTTCCATCTTGGTGACCATGGCATGCTTGTGTCTCCTAAATATATAGTAGGTATATGAGAAGGGAAAGTAGACCATTGTCTCTCCGTCCTACCATTCTTTTGTGGAAGTAGTAGGGTTTCTGCTAGAACCTATATAAGGATGCCAAAGATGATGTTGTATATCCAAGACATAGAGTCAGCCTTTGATACCTTAATGAACAACAGAATTACCAGGCTACATCTTGAACCCCAAAAACTCCCCATGCCATTGATCCTCCCTTCTTCTCCAGGACTCTGTAATGTTGGGGCCAACCCCCAGGTCAAGCCAAAAGGCACAAGGTCCTGACCTTCGTGCATGTACGTGTCGGGATGAAGGAGGCAAAAGGTTTAGTTCATTGGGACGAATTTGGGGTGAAGGGATGGTGGTGGTTCTTCAACTCTTGCAGGATTTTGGGTTTGCGACGGTGCATGAGTGAAAGGGAGACCTGACCATCGGTGGATGACTATTGAGGACGATGACTCGCCATAGATGTGTGTCAGAGGAAGAAGAAGGTCATGAAGACCATGATAGGGAGAGCCTTGTTGGCAGCTTGGTTAGGAGGTAGAAGGAGGATGCGATTCGAGGTGACAACAATGGCATTGATAGCCACAGATGGAAGACACAAATTGTCATATAACACCTCCTGTGCGAGTGAAGATAGTAGTTGTAGGTCCTGCTCGACAACCTCGCACACGCAGGGTTAAGGAATAACCCATACCCTAGGGTTCACTAGTGTCATACCTACTCGGGTTCATGGGATCGTGGGGTTGACCCTCATCACCCTCGACCAGCGGGGACTGGCTGGGTCCAACTGAGACCTGTGGAGGAAGAGGCCCTTGCCTTCCGCAACCTTGCGAGAACCAGGTCGGAATGGGAATCTCCATGGTCATCAGGACTATAACAAGTCTTCTCCATCCGGTGACAACATGGGGAGCCACAGTTTGCAATGCAAAAATCATGAACAATGTTATGCGTGTGAGAGAGATGGAGATGGGGAAAAAGACCCACATACCCCTGAGTCATAGGATGTCAGGTATATGTTTCACATGATAAAAGACATGAAGAATAAGATGAAAGATATCAAAGGTATTAAATCTATATAAAGGAGGACTAGATAGATGATACTTCTTCTCAATAGGGATTAGCTTCATGAGGTATTGTATTTTACAATTTGTAAAAGATATTTGAAATTTAATTGAAATTGTTTTCTATTATTTGTTATTTGACTAATCTGGATCCTTGGGAATGTAGGTAATGGATCTCAACTTGAAGGTCTTTCCTTAATTGGGGGACAGAGAAAGTGAGATCGTTACATTTGGTATCAGAGTGTTAGATTTTTCAAATAATATTTAATAGTTTATAATTTCAAGTAATTTGTAGAAAATTGAGGGAATTATTAGGGCATTTTCTAAAGATGATGGTGTCTAGAAGGGACCACGATTGGGGGCTGGAAATATTTTCCTCTGCACCACTAGTCATCTTACGAGGACTCCCAAACCTGTGCATCCTGTTGGCCAAAGTTGGAATTCTTTGCCCGAAGTAAAATACATTTAGGGTTTCTTCTCATCTATTTCATCCACATCTCATCCTCTTTATTAATAAAATCTAAAAGGAACTTCTCTCCTCATCTCCAATTATGGTTTTTAAGAATTACTAGGATTAAGGCATCCTCAGCCAATTAATGTACATGTAATGTGAAATGATAATTTGCATTTAAATGTAGAAATAATAATGTACATGTAGTGTGGAATAACAATGCACGTGCAATGCATAGATACTGATGAGGTAAGGGAAAATAGTTATGGGTTTTTCCTGGAAAGAGTGAACCCTAGACGGGACTAGGGTTGGGAAAACCCTAGTTGGTCAAGGTACATAGAAACCCTAAGAGGAAGGGTGTAGTCTCTTAACCCTTACATAAAACCCTAATCCAGGATAATGGGAGTTTCTTGGATGAGATAGTACCCTACCCATATGAATCCAATTAGGGTAAAAGGAAAGAGAGAATATAAATGTTTTGGTAACCCATGCATGAGGGATGCATGTGAAAGAATATGAATATAAAAGAATAAGTGATTAGGCCTCCCATGCATGTGTGCATGTGGAATAAGGCATTAATAAGAAACATTTTAAGAAACTTATGAACAACATGTGATATAATATAACTTGCTCAACTAACTATGACAGATGTATGCAATACATGAGGGATGTATGATTCAAGCCTATCTAATCGCCTCGGGTCAATGGGGCCTATTTATGGTCGTTATGGTGGTCAGTGATCTGGCCCAGAAAAGATAATCACCTCGGGCAAAGGCATATGTATGATTGCCACTATAGTGATAGGTGATGGGGATAGGGTTTATGTATGATGTCCATTGTAGGGACTTACCCTAGAGAGACGGTTCCCCACATGAATATTCCAGAGAGGGAGTGTGCCATAGAGATTAAGTTGAGAAGTTAGAAAAAATACATGAGTATATACATGATAAACATAAGTAACCAATGGTCATATATATGAAAATGAAAATCTAAATGTAACTTGCTCGAACCCCCATGCTATCTCTGGGAGTTTGGTTATGGAAAGAAAGTCATCATGATCAAGCCCCAAATTGGGAAGATCACAAAAGGTCAAGCCCCAGATTGGGAAGATCAGTACGTCACCAAGCCCCAAATAGGGAAGGTGGCATGAATTCACAGTGTTGATGACCAAGCCCCAGAACTACAGGGCTACAGGCTGAACCCTGACAACTCCCCGTGCCAGCCATCCTCCCTTCTTCTCTAGGACACCATAATGTTGGGGCTGACCCCCAGGTCAAGCCAAAAGGCACAAGGTCCTGATATCCATGCATGAACCTGTCAGGATGAAGGAGGCAGAAGGTTTGGTTTGTTGGAATGGATCTGGGGTGAAGGGATGGTGGTGGTTCTTCAACTTTTGCTAGAGTTTGGTTCTACTAAGCTATGCGGGTGCAAGGGAGACCCGTCCCTCAGTGGATGACTATTTAGGATGGTGTTATGACTCACCGTAGATGAGGGTAAGAGGAAGAAGAAGGTCATGTGAACCTAAAAGTACATATTACAATAGTGAGAGCTATGTTGGAAACTTGGTTAGGAGGTAGAAGGAGGATGCAGTTCGAGGCGCCAATAGTGGCATTGATAACCGCAGATGGCCCATGCAAATAGTCACATAACACCTCCTGTGCGAGTGAAGATGGCAGTTGTAGGTCCTCCTCGACAACCTCACACATGTATGGTTAAGGAATAACCCATACCCTAGGGTTTTCCAGCGTCAGACCTACTCTGGGTTCATGGGATTGGGGGGTTGATCCTCCTCACCCTCGGCCACAAAGGACCGTTGGTGGGGGTTGGCTGGGTCTGACTGAGACCTACGGAGGAAGAGGCCCTTGCCTTCCTTGACCTTGTAAGATCCAGGATGGAGTAAGAAGCTCCGTCGTCATTGGGACTATAACGAGTCTTCTCCATCCGACAACAACATGGGGCGACGTCATTCGCAATGCAGAAATCACGAACATCGCTATGCACAAGAGAGAGATCGAGATGGGGAAAAGGACCCGCATACCCTTGAGTCATTGGATGCTAGGTATATGTTTGTCATGATAAAAGACATGAAGAAATTAGATAAAAGATCTCAAAGGTATTAAAGCTATAGAAAGGAGGACTAGATAGATGATACTTCTTTTCAATAGGTATTAGCTTCATGAGGTATTTTATTTTACAATTTGTAAATGATATTTAAATTTTTATTGAAATTGTTTTCTATTATTTGTTATTTGACTAATCCGAATCCTTGGGAATATAGGTAATGGATCTAAACTTGAAGGTCTTTTCTTAATTGGGAGATATAGAAAGTGAGATCGTTTCAACGCCACTCGTAGAAGTTGTACTGGATAGTCCTGCAAAAATTAGACATGCACTTTTTAAGTAGCAATGCCTTTGCCCTATTCATGAGCATAAAAGTAATTCAGAATAATTCCTTTAGAATTTTGAAAATGGGTTCCTTAAGTTGTACACAGGTGTGATGTTTAAGTTACCTTGCTACAACTTGTAGAAACAAACAACTTGCAAAGTAGGGAGTAGAATCCATAAACATTAGGATACAACTTGGTGTTTACGCAATATCGAGAAATATCATTAGACTGAATCTATCACACTGGATAGCATTTCTAGGACAAAGAAGATGAATATGAAGATGAGTAGTACCATTCTTGTAATCTATGGCCTGACGTCAGTGGTCTGCATAGCACTCCATTAAGTATAATATTGATTTGGAAAAGAATAGCCCTTTATGGAGATAGTTATTGGAAATGTAAAGAGTGAGAACAAGATAGAGGGGGTTGTTGGCATAGATTAAAGTGGTGGGGAGATACAAAGGGCGACGGAGATAATAGGAAAATAGAAGGCTGTTTTTCTATTAAAAAGAGAGCACGTTCAGATTGATGGTTTATTTCCAAAATACTAGGTGAAATGGCATTTAGTGGGAGGACGCTAGAGACAAACGTGGGAGGAAGGAAACATCTTAAAATCAAGAGAACGTGTTATAGAAATTGAAAGTACATTGTTAATAGTTTGAGACTATTAAGAAGCTATTTTGACACATTAGATGTAAAAGAGTGAAATCACTCCTTTACTAAAAATTTCAAGAATAAAACATCCATCTCAGACATACTCAAAAGGTATGGTAGAATAGATGTAAAATTTTTCAAAACTTTATATAATGATATACAAAAGACCAAAGTGTATAGTAGTGGAATAAAATTCAAGACTAAGATGAGGACTAAAATTTTCATAAAAGATTATAAAATTCCATCATATCTCCCGTGGGTTTACATGTAAGATACATCAAAGGATATAAGATGTAGGGAAGTCTAAACTACTTCAAGTATTGTCTCCAAGCAACATCTCCAAGAGCTAGGTCCATGCCAAAAATTATATCATCCTTGATCTTGTTCAACACCTGGTGCCTTACCTAGTGGTCGGGAAGTCATCCAACAAGAAAGACAAACAAGGTATGTGTCAAAATATGAACAAGAAACAAAGATAAGAACAATAATGAAACATAAGGATATATATTCATCATAAGATGTGAAGGCCAATAGAATGATCATTAATCAAATAGATGATTGCCATACAAGAAAAATAGTAAAAGATTCACATGCATGATCAATATTGAATAACTTAACTAAGTAGGGTTGAGGCACGTACCAGACCTCAACCAAATAGGTGAGGGAGAGTAACACATTTCAGTTACCTATAAAATATTTTATAATGGAGAGAGTAACACATTTTCCTGGATGAAATAACACATACCCTATCTATAGGTGGTTGTATAAAAGTACCACTACATTAGCTAAATAGTCTAATAAAATCAACATGCTAAAAAAGAACTTGTGGAAAGTATAAGCATCATATAATTCAAACATGGAAGTGTTGTACAAGACCCAAGAAATAGATTTTCAATACTGATTTTGAGGCAAATATAGAAAAAGAAATATTAATAGAGAGATTAGGGTTCATAAAATGCCTCATTAGGGAAATTTGGGCTTGAGTTGCAATTATACCAACTTAGGGTGTTAGAATGCACATACCTTTCTTATTGGATTCAATTACCAACTTTCACCACTTTAAATGAGTACAAGTTCTACTTTTCCTATTTTCAACGTATAATCATGTTTTAGGGAATATCATGTGCATTAATGTAAAGAAAACCCAACCCTAAAAAAATGTAAAGAAACCCCTGGTTTTGGACTCTTTGAACAAATCTCAATTTAGAATCTAGAAACATCACCATTGATCTTATTCGGTTCTCCTGATTAAGAAAATATATAATTTTGTTAATTTTGGAGTTATGATGATTAAAATGTATTTTGGTGAATTTTAAGTATTAAAACCATTTTCTACAAAACACCTTTCGATAAAAATCAAAATAAAACCTCAATGGTATTTTTATTAGTAAGATCACATTTTTCTAATTCCAAAACATATTTACTTTTAATTTTTGGACAAATGAATCAAAAGATATGATTTTTCCAATATGAACCAATCAGAAAAAGCAAAGTCATCAGTACTTTGTGAGAGAGAGGAAGAGAGAGAGAGAGAGTGAGAGGGACTGGCATGTGACTTGGCACAACCGCAAGCCACCAAGTCACTGCTCAGTGCCACATTACGAGCGTCAAAGACAAACAAAACAAAACCAGATGATGAGATTACCCTCGCGTGAGAAACAAAGAAAGAAGAGAGTCGGAGGGGTAAAACAAAGATCTCACGCAAGGGTGTTGACCTTCCCCATGGCAATGTGCCATGGATACTGCTCATGAAGCAGGCTGCAACTAAGAAAATAGGGAAAACTTCTACATGTGATTACTAGAAAAACTAAAAGCACAAAAAGTAAGAGGGAGGTCGGGGGAACCTACTGCTAGAAGGAATTGGCCAGAGGAGATGAGAGGAGAGACCAAAAATTGCCGCAAGTCAACCTCGAATGGAAACCATCGGCGGCGAGTACACGAGTGCAAAGGAGAAATTGAGTAGAGAGAACAATTTCTCTAGCGCTAGCAGTGCTCAGAGTACCCATATATATAGGTGGGTTCTCGTATACGAGCAAAGACCATATATACCAAAGAAACGTGCAGACCGCAGATTGGACATTTCCAAAATACTTGCCAAAACAACATAAGTAATAGATCAAAAGATGTAGAATCTTAAATGCATTTCATAGGCGAAAGAATCATGCAATTTCGTTGAGTATT
This sequence comes from Alisma plantago-aquatica, assembly GCA_963693085.1. NCBI lineage: Eukaryota > Viridiplantae > Streptophyta > Magnoliopsida > Alismatales > Alismataceae > Alisma > Alisma plantago-aquatica. The sequence goes on from OY856414.1 coordinate 762,044,074, forward strand.
GATCGAGAAAAGTACATTTAAAAAATCATGGAATACTACTTCTGTTTCCCTTTTAGGCTCGAGCTAGAAGACGATGCAAACACCGTGTTACGACCCCACCTCTCGATAACCCCCAATTAAGGGAGACCGAGAGGTCGAATCCGCACCCATGACTTCCGGATCAAAGGTTCGACAATTAACCAAGAATAATTATCAAATTTTAACATACTATACTGAAAGTTGTAAGAAAATAAATTTTTCCATACCTTTTTGAAAACTTGGATCTCTAATTTCTATCCACACAGATACTAATCTATCTAATCCTCCTTTGCACTTTAATTCTCAATTAGTACCACGTGTGCCACTTTACTGTTTGTTCTTTTCATTGTACCTAAAACGCTGACAAACAAAACGTCGGTCAGCCGTAGCTGGTATGTGGGGGAAACAATAAAATGCAACTATGATAACAATGTAATCATTCTATTACTTCTTTAACAACCAAGATTACGTTTTAGATATAACTCCGTGATCCAAGAGTACCCTATCCTCTGTGTTGTCCCCATTAAACCCCTCATCATCCACCTATAAGTGAACCCGTATCTAGGGTTGAGTCACATGGCACTACTCATAGGTAGACCACTCCTTAACTCGAGGTACGCTAAAGAGTCTCATGTCACTACACGTAGGTAGCCCAGTTTCTAACTCACGGTAACCTAGACCTTGCTCTAGGATTACCCCTTTTTTAGCCTTTTCAAAGTAACAGAGGTGGACCCGGATCTAGCCAGTTATATATGAACATTTATAGTGATAATCATAGTCACTTTATAGTTGCATGAAATAAATAAACACCCAACAGTTATTTTCAAGCAACCGATTAAAACTCTGGGAATCGCCGTGAAACTGGAACGATTATTCATAAGCGTAACCACATACCTGTCTTGGAGATCTCAAGCAACAATTTATCCAAATCCAACTAGATGTCCAATCAAGCAAGACAATTAATCAATCAAGCAAACATTGATCCTGAAAACATGTATAATGTCTAATTGTCACAAGCATATCCCAAACAACTCCTTATTGACTTGGGACACCTTTCTAAGGTTTCTAAGTCTCATTAGGATGCATTAGGGTTTCTTAGATCAATTTCTCAAACTTTATCCTTTTTAGGTCAACAAACCCTAAAACAACTTTTCCACTCATAAAAACCCTAATTACTCAAATTATCCACATTAAGGATCTTTTATTCTCAAATTGGCTTAGGATCATCACATCTCTATTTTATTCGTGGATTTACACAATTAAACCAATTAAAAGACATATTCATCAAAATTAGGGTTTTCAAGCTCATTAGTGCATAATCATGCACAAAACCCTAAATTAAACCAAATATAAAAAAGATCATCTTTTTTTAGATCCTATTCTCACTTTTATTAACAACAGGTTAATATCCACTTGAATTATCCAAATAATGTCATTAAGACTATTCACCATCAAATCTAAGGGTTTCCCTTAATTTAAACACTAAAGATGATAACTTTATGTACTTTTCCAATTTCAAGTATATAAACCCTAAATTAGACTAATCATGTGCAAAGTTCTTCCTTTTGAACATAATGTACCTTTTTACATTTAACATGTTCACATCAACTCTAATAATCCATTAAAGCCTATTAAACACATTAATCATATCAAAATAGGGTTTCTTAATCTTTAATTCATTAAAAATGATAATTTTCACTACATTTCGAACTATGATCAGATTCAGGCTATAAATCTATTTTTAATGGGTTCCTTGCATTGTTATGATCAAAATACATATATAATTTGTCTCGATCGGAGCTACGGTTCATTAGTTACGAATTTGTAAAAATACTTACTTTTGGACCAATCAGATGGCGCCACGTATGCGCTCCCATGCAACGAAGTGATTAGGAAATATAACCAGATTACGATTCTGCCCCTCACTTAAGTCATTGCTGCTTTATACCCCGGAGGGGTAGAACCGTCCATCGCGCCTGGTTCTTCTTCAACCTCGCGACGCTCCTTTTGAGCGGCGACCTGCCGTGCGTCAGGGTCCGTTTCCCCCCTCTCTCAGTGCCCGAACCGCGCCGCCACCCTTCTCTCTAGCTACGATGGCCTCCGCCGCATCTAGGCGCATCCCAGCTCGTGACCTGGATGGTTGGTTTGGGCAGGGCAGGCACGCGGCCCGCAGCCATGGCTCCGGCCTCCTGCAGGTGCCACATGGGGTTTCTTGGGCATGTTGACGATGGTAGAGCCTTCTTTGGCATCGTATCCCTTTACTCCTCCATCGTGACAACTCCACTGCTCTCCGTTGCTCCAGGAAAACACTAGCCATATGGCTAGGGTTTGGTTGAAGAAGATGAGGAGGAAGAAGAAGAAGGGAGGGATGGCTGTCTGGAACTTCCTTCCCACACGATCCAGAACTCTACCCCTTATATAGGGGAGGTATCCACGCCCCCAAGACGTTCATACAAGGAAAAACAAGCTCCTTTCCTAATAGGAAACAATTTCCTTCATTAAGAAGCTAGTCTCTCTCTCTCTCTTATCTCTTTAGTATTCTTTCTCCTTTTGATGTTAGAATTTCTAAGATTATTCCCATTATCTTACTTGTACTTGTGTTGGCACGAAATTATATTTCCTTTAATCAAAATTACTTTTTTTTTAACAATACCTCATAATTCATTAATAATGCAACACATTATCCTCTTATTTTACAATTTTGGTATTTTCTCTTTCTTTCCTCTTTATTGGGACTCCTTGGATCCCAAGAAACTCTATTATTTCGAAATCCTTTTTATTGGATACTCATTATCCTTCTAGATGCATCTACATGCATCATTCTTCATTATTATGTATATTTCTTATTAAAATATCTCTTTTTGAGGATTTCTTTTTATTTCTCTTTTATTTTCCTCATTGGTATTCCTTTTATCATTTTAATCCTAGGGATACGAAATTCCACCAAGGATAACTCAATTATACCTCTTTTCACTTATTTCCCACATTTTCCCATTGTTTTCAATTTCTTTCTTAATAAAGAAATACATAATTAATCTTTTTCTTTTCTTATTGCTTTCTTTATGCAACTTTGGACTCCTTGGAACCCAAGGAACCCAAGAGGCACGAAATCCTCTTTGGATATGCCTTTTAGAGGTTTCTACATATTTCTTTTCTTAAGAATTCAATTATCCATTTACTAATTGAATTTCCTTGTTATTGGGCCCAATAGCTAATTAAGCCCACAAAGCAACCAATCAAGGCTATTGTGAAAGGAATCCATTTATCCAAAACAAATCACATCATTATTTGTTTAATTATCTTTAATATGAGAAATCACATTTCTCACTAATTGTACCCAAAAATTGGGGTTATAACATCCTTCCCCTCTAATATGAATTTTGTCCTCAAAATTCCATCAAGCAAACAAACAATTCAGGATACGACTTTTCCATGTCCATCATTGGCCCCTATGTGGCTTTACCGTACTAATGGCGCTTCCAAAGAACCTTTATCATCACATATTCTTTTCTCTGAGTCCTTTCACCCTGGCGTCTATAAACTGCACAGGTGACTTAGGTCATTTTAGCCTCCCTTGGGGCTCACTAGGTTCATTGCTCAGCACATGGTCGGGTACCTCACATAGTGCTCTAAATTTGACACATGGAACTCGTCACATATTACTTTATCCTGAGGGGTAAAGTCAAAACCTAACCATCTCCACCCATCCATCTCTAATGGACACATGTATCCGGGACTCAGCTTTCTCAACTGCAGCTCTGAGGGGTCGGATTCTCACATATTCTTCCACAGTAACTTGTAAGTCAGTCTACTTTGCATCTGCTCACGACTCTCATCGTCTCTAGGCTCCTTTCAGCCCTTGCACAATCAAAGTGACTTCATCTACACGCACTGTGGTCCCTTTTCTAACCATCATATGGTCCTTTCACCAACATCACCTTATTGAAGTGGTGACCGACACAACCTCCCTTACAGAGCTTCTTATAAAACCCGATACTAACTATGGTGGTCATTGTCACATCTTTCATAGGACAAGAACTGTCTCTAGATATCACCCTGAACGAGCACACATGCCCTCATCAGACCCTTTAGTCTGGATTATACTAACCATAGTTAGGGGTGATAAACTATACTAACATTGAGTTCTTCATGTACCTACTTCCCCCTGTCCTTCAGTGGAGATCCCTTCTTGGCGTCCATCAAGTCCTGGGTTCTCCGATAAGAGATTAGGGCACCTTCTCTATCATCTCGCTGGGTGGCTCACTGCTGGACAGTGGGTGGACGAGGAGGTGCGGTGCCTTGGATGGCCGACGTGATGCCTGTGGTGGCTGGTCCCTGCTACATCTCAGCGTCCAGATGTGTCTTCTGCTGTTTGCGGCTTTGTCTGCTTGGGTGTGCATAGCCGGTCCTATTAGCCGCAATGTTGACCGCAACGTGTTCGACGGATTTCCCTATGGCGCCCCTAGCTGATCGAAGCTCGCACGGTGGTGGCTCTGCTATAGAAGATTTGGAACACCTTTAAGGTGTTTGACGTAAAGTCTTGAGGCTTTCAGGTGTATCATGAGGGGTTTGATCAAAGAGGGGTAGGTTCTTCCTTTCTTCTTCTTTGCCCGTTCTGTTCCTGCGTGCAGGGAACACCTTTGGGTGTTTTTGTTTGTTACTGTGCAAACAACTTCTATAGATATTCAAGGATCTGGTGTTTGGTCCTACTTGGATTCAAAGACCCGTTTTGCTGCTGACTAGAGGAATGGAGTTACAGATCTATCTGTTCTTCACAAATTTGTGGGTGCTCATTATTGCCAGTGAAGGCCTAGTAGGTGGACTAATCGCAGGATCCCAGTGTGCAGTGCAACGTTTTGATGGATTCTTGTGTGACTTTCACTGCCTTGTGATGTATATATTTGGTTTGATTGAGAAGCAATTGAGCCTTAGCAACTAGCACTGCTGATGTTCTTCTGCAACTCTTGACTCAGCCTCCAGAAGCCAAAGACGTCACTCTTTGAAGGTGTGCATAATGCTAGTGATCAGTGTTGGTGGCATGGTTGCTGACCTCTTCAGTTGTCGGTTGGAGTCAGTTGGTTGCTGGTTGTCTGTGTTTTCTCTTTTTTCTTGGTCTTTCAGGAGGTCCATTTTTGGACTCTCTAGGTTTGTTTCGGATGTTTATCATCCTAGTTTTGTAGGGGCGCAGATCTCTGTACCTAAAGTTTGGTTTCAATTAATAGCAACAGGACTTTTTACCGACCAAAAAAAAAATAATGAAAATCCTAGTTTTTGGACTCTTTCAACAAAACCTTAATTTATACTCTAAAAACATCACCATTAAACTTATTAGGTTCTCCTGATTAAGAAAATATATAATTTTGTCAATTTTGGAGTTTTGATGATTAAAGTGTATTTTTGGTAAATTTTAAGCATTAAAACCATTATCTAGAAAACACCTTTTGATAAAACTCAAAACCAAATCTTGAAAGAATTTTTATCAGAAAAATCACATTTTTTCAATTCCAAAACATATTTACTTTTAATTTTTGGACAAATGAATCAAAAGATATGATTTTTACAATATGAACCAATCAGAAAAAGTCAAATCATCAGTACATTGTGAGAAAGAGGAGAAGAGAGAGGGAGAGGGACTGGCCTGTGACTTGGCCCAACCGTGAGCCACCAAGTTACATTCAGCACCACATCACCAGTGTCAAAGCCAAATAAACAAAACCAGATGATGAGATTACCCTCGTGCGAGAAACAAAGAAAGAAGAGAGTCAGAGGGGTAAAACAAAGATCTCACGTAAGTGGGGTCTCCTTCCCCACGACAACGTGCTATGGACACTACTCATGAAGTAGGTTGTAGCTGAGAAAAGAGGGAAAAATTCTACATGAGATTACTAAAAAAACTAAAAGCACAAAAGCAAGAGGGAGGTTAGGGGAACCTACTGCTATATGGAATTGGCTGGAGAAGACAAGAGGGGAGAGAAGCAACCTCCACAAGCCAACCTTGAATCGAGACCACCGACGGTGAGTACACGAGCGCAAAGGAGAAATTGGGTAGAGAGAACAATTGCTCTAGCTTTAGCGGTGCTCAGAGTACCTATATATATAGGTGGGGTCTCGTATACGAGTAAAGACCAAGTATACCGAAGAAGCTTTTGAACCACAGATTGTCCATTATTGAGATACTTGTCACAACGACACAAGTAATAGATCAAAAGATGTGAAATCTTAAATGAAACTCATAGGCGAAAGAATCATGCAATTTTATTGAGTACTGATCGAGAAAAGTGAATTTGAAAAATCACAGAATACACTTTTGTTTTCCATTTGGGCTCATGCTAGAAGATGATGCAGACAACGTTCGATGGTGATCAGATGGTCACTATTGGCATGCACATCTTGACATTGAATGTGATTTCCAATTCTAATTTCAAATAAAGTTCTAATTAAATTATTGAACTTTTTCTGTTTCCTTATTTGAGGGTGAAAACGACCTCTAAAATTAATAAAATTTGACACCTAAGATAATTTGAGTATGTAGAATCTGAGTATATATTTAGATTTGTCTTTTGAAGACATTTTATTTATTAATTAAAAAAATCTTATTTTCTCTTTTCTCATGCATTAGTGACTCTAGGTTCTCTAAAATTAATGAAACTTCACCCATAAGTCATATTAAGTGTGTTAGATACAACTTTGTCATTTTTTTGAAGTTGTTTTTTATTTAATTAATGATTTGAAGGTTCTACCCACTTTCTCTCTCTAAACTCAACTTCTTATCAAATATTTTTCAAATTGAGTGAAAATTGAATCGAAGGGCTATATTAGCATGTAGAATATGAATTTGGCAATATTTTATTTTTTTGAAGACTTGTATAATTTTATTTAATATATTTAAATCTTATCACTTATTTTATCCTTTTAATGAATTAGAGGCATCTTGAAACTTTTTAAAAATATAGAACTTACTATACAAGCAATAATAAGTATGGGGAATATGATTTTGCCATTTATTAAATTTTAACATATGATTTAATATTTTTGGTCTTTAAATCATTTTTTCTCTCCTAGATAAAATAAAATATTTAAATAGTCCAAATTAGTTGAAAATTCACACATGGACTCATTTTGACATATATATTACAAATTTGAGGTTTGTTTCCACATTTGAAGTCGTTTAACAATTTTATTTATAATTTGTAGAAAAACTCATATTTTCTAATTCCAATTAATGCAAAGATAATTATTATTTTTCCAAAATTGTGAAAGTTTTCATTCAAGCAAACTTTAATTCAAGGAAAATGAATTTGAGCCTAGAATTATCTTGTGAGTTTTCTTTTTATGATTTATGGGCATTTTACTTTTATTTTTACTATTTCTCTTATTAAATAATTCAATGTCATATTAACATGTTTAAAGTATTATTATTCATTCTTTTTTCTCTTCATTGCTCCATAAGGTTAAAAAATAATCTAGAATGAATCTATTATATCAGTATACAACTTAAGTGGTAAAATTGCATATTAGACCCTAATTAAAACATTCATTGAGGTATTTGGGCATAAACCCATTTTTTGGCTTAAATCATGATCAAATTCAACCCAAACCACTAGTATTTCCACAAATTAAACATCAAAACCAAAACTGATAGGAACAAAAAAAGATTAAAAAAGTGTCAAAAAGAGAATATGTCCAATTACGTAATAGAGTACAATCATCTCTCTTAAAAATACTAATGTGGAGTTAAGATAATGAAAAGATAAAAAACAAATGAGGTGCAAGAAAGTTGGCTGACGATTTTAAGTAGGAAGAGAAATGGGAGAGAGAACTCAAGATCGTAGACCATTATAGAAAATGATAGAAAAATAGTAATAAAAATTGAAAAATTCTAGCAAAAAGGGAGAAAAAAGAGAGAGAGAGCGCTAAAAAGAGTGCAACATTTTGATAGTACTATATTTTGATTGGTTAGTAGCATTATTGTAATTAAATTGTTCACTCGTTTTATAATAGTATAGATTAATATATTATAATTAAGAGTATTTTGTTTACTTAATAATAGTTCTTGCAGAATTTGATTGTGTAGTAGAAAACCATCAGGGATAAACGTCTCTTAGGTGAGAGGAAGTGCAATGGTTGATTATTAACAACCACGAATTTTGTGAGGGAGTTAGTTATTAAGGCTGGTTTGGTGTAAGTCGTGGAACTCATTTTTTGGAACTCTAATTCAGTTTCTGAAAGTTACGTTCCATTCACTTCCATGTGATTGGTTTGTTATAAATATAAATATAGAAATCATTAAAAAAATATTGTTAATTTTTACTGTATAATGTAAATAAGTGAGGATGGTAAAGGCATAAAAAGGAATCTTATCCATAAAAAATCATAATATTCTTAAATCATCATAACCAAAACAAGTAGTTATGGTGGAGATGTTGCCCCTTTGAAAATATTTTATTATGGAATAATTATAATCTTAATAAAAATATTATGAATAAAATCAAATCACAATATTTTTATTTCACTTTGTGTATACAAAATATTGTAATAATATCAACATTTCATGTGCTTGTAAATATAAGTTTTGGTTAATCATTGTTTAACACAATGTTGAATATTAAATTTTAAAATATATTTGTAAGGATATTATTTGTGCATGGTTATAGTTAATTATCATTTTTCACATCATATTGTTTAAACATGAAAAATAAAAATATATTACGTAAATCACATTATTTTCACATGATACAATGTGTTTATTTTTCATGATGTTTGTATTTTTTATTTTGTAGATTGTACTGACAGTGGTGCTTATAGTCTTAAATATTTTACATAATGCGATTATAGTGTATGATATTTTGTCATATTATGTTATAGTTTTAGAAATAAACTATATCTCCACCACTAATATTTTTAGTCTTAAATATTTTACATTTTCATTTATAATAAATGAAAAATATAATTGTATAAGAAATGTTATTAGTTGTCCCATAACTCATTTTCTGCTCTTTTTAAAAGGGAACCCAGGAACTGTGTTTTGTATGTAAGTGTGTAACTCTCTGGAAGTCACGAAATTCATGTTCCAACACTAACTTTAAACCAATCTCAAAAAATTGATCAAGGAACTCCAGTACATGTGTTTTCTGGACCATTTAAGACAAACCAATCAGAGCCTAAGGGAAGTTTATCTCTTGAGACAAAAAGAACAAAACAGTGAGAGTTTTATGCAAGAGAGAGGTGGGAAGTTATTGGGGAGGATATTAGGGGCAAGATTGGGGAGAGAATTATACTATAGTTCTAGATTAGTCGTGAAAGAGGGAAAGAAAGTGGGGCAATGAGGGGGCGTTAAACCTGATCGTGATGGAAGGGAAACAGAACTTGTAGTAGAAAAAAAAATAAAAAGGTTAGAAAATCTCAAAAAAGGAGAGAAGACAGAGAATTAAGAAGAGCCCATAATTTTCAAAATAGTACGATTTGATTGGTTAGTGACGTAGTTGTAGTTTGAGGAAAACATTCACTATTTTTATAGTAGTATACATAAGAATTGGGTGTCAACCAATATGTGCGTGCTCCAGACGTCGGTATATTTCTCTCCTTATCATGGCGGGTTCAATTATTTTCCCAACACTGCATTCTAAAATGTCACAAATTTATGGTGTACATACATAATTTGTTTAATTCTACTCATTTTTATTTAATTCAAATAAGAAAGTTTGGTTTCTTTTTTCCAAATTGTTTACCATTCCTTTTCTAACTAGAATTATTTTTAGAGAACCTTTTTTTTTCAAAGCTTAAAATACTAACATTTGTTGTAGTGACTACCCTCGACCCCCAATTGTCCTAAGAACTTTTATCTTAGAAAATTAGAATTGATTGGATCTGAATAGAATTTTACCTAAACCCTAATTCAATGGAGTCTCACAAAGGTGGATAGAGAGTGATAGGGAGTAGTTCCCCAATATACCCCTTATTTCATCCATGTACGATTAGTAGTTTAGGATAATTCTTTATCATCTAACTTGTTGTTTGCTTGGTAATCTAAACAGAGGAATAATGTTTTCATGTTATCATATCTGACTAGATTCACAAGTACATTTCCCCAAACAGTCCACACTTTCATTAATTATATTTAAATTCTAACTCTCTCTTGTTTGGCTAATTCTTACATAGCTAGTCTCTTTATTTACTTGCTTAGTTGTTGTTTGTCTTGCTCTTAGTAATTAGTACTAGTTTATGTCCTTACTTGCTCTAGTTGTCCAATTGCTAGTTTAATGTAGTATTTAACTCTAATTGCTTGCCTTAGTGTAGTTTTCTCCCTTTCTTGCTCAACTTTCCTTCTTTTTTAATTAGAACTAAATTGTTTAGAGTTAACTTAGATTTTGATTATGTTTTCTCTTATTTACTTGCTTCAAGCATTAGTGTAATAAAACTAAAATCAACTTCAAAATCCTTGAACCCTAAACTCCAATAGGAACCTAGACTAAACAAATCTAGATCTAGTGCCCTCTATGCTTGTGGATTGACCCCTATCATCTTACAATGATACTACTGATTCATCAAATTCCACATCATGGAAAGAAGCAACTAATAGTGATATTGAATCTATATTATCTTATCACACATGAGAGTTAGTATATCTCTCACTGGGTATCAAACCTTTAGGGTGAATAAATATTCAAAAAAATAAAAAAAATGATGGGATTGTAGATTAATACAAAACTCGACGAGTTGCAAAGGGATATAAAAATCAAAAGGATATTGTCTATTTTGATACTTTTTCTCATGTAACTAGAATTTCCTCAAGCAAGACTTCAATTGCATTAACATCTATTAAGAAACTAATTTTATATCACATGGATGTTGAACCGACATTCTCAATGAAGATTTAGAAGAAGAAATTTATATGGATCAACCAAAAGGATATGTTGTACTAGGAAAAGAATATATGGTATAAAAACTAATCAAATCTCTCTATCTCTTGACACAAGAACGTAAACAATGACATAAGAAATTTGTCAAAGTAATTATATCATATGGGTTCCATATAAAAGAACTAGATAAATGTATATATTCTAAACTTTATAAACAAGGTTGTCTTATTATATGTCTTTATATGGATGGCAGGCTTATTCTTGGCATTAATATTGAAATTATAAATAGTATTAAATATGGGAGAAGCAAATATAATTCTAGAAATTAAACTTCTTTAAAGTGATTATTGCATCATGATCTCTCTAGGACATTATATTGAGAAAATCCTCAAAGATTTTCAATGTTTGATTGTAAGCCAGCCAAAATGCCTTTCCATTCTAACTTCAATTTCAAGAAATATAAAAGTACTAGTGTTCAATAAGTCAAATATGGACCAGTAATTGGCATCCTCAAGTACTCTATGAGCCGTACTCTTCAACATCTAGCATATACAATTGGGATATTAATTAGATTTACTCAAAATCCTAACAAGGATAATTACGATGCTCTACAAAGGATTTTGAGATACCTAAAAGGCACAATTAATAATGAATTGAATTTGTATGGATCTTCAATTGTGCTAGAAGTATTGTGATTCAAATTGGTTTTCTAATATAGATGAACTAAAATCTACAAGTGGTTACATATTCACCATGGGTGGAGGTGTTGTTTCTTGGAAATCTACCAAGTAAACATGTATAACTTATGGAATTTGAGTTTATTGACTTGGAAAAGGATGAAAATGAAGCTAAATGGATAATAGATGCTCTAGTGGATCTTTCCATTAGGAAGAAACCTTCTTCGCTAGTGTTTATGCACTATTATAAACAAGATTCCACAGAAAGAGATAAAAGAAAATTTTATAATGGGATGACTAGACATATTCGTCTATGTCATAATATTGTGAGGAATCTTATATGTGATACCATAGTCTCAATAGATTTTGTAAAGTTAAAATTAAACTTGGTAAATCCTCTGACAAAGACATTAAGTCAAAGACTAATGAGCAACATATCGAGGAGAATGGAATATGCCCATACCAAAAGTCAATGTGATGGATACCCAACTTTCATGAACAGTGATCCTGAGAATGAGATTCATTGGGAAAAACTATGTCACTGGATGACTCAATGCATTGTAATATTTTTTATGTCATTCTTATGATGTAAACAATAACTTGTAGTGAATGGTTTTGTTCTTAATGGGTTTCATAGTCATTAATGGTGGTGTATATAACTTCAATATATACTTGATGAAAGTCCAAATATATGAGTGTGGAGTGTAGACGCTTCTGTTGAGACATGCACAAGTCTCTACACCCATGATTATTCCCAATAGGCTAATGGTATTATCACACCAAATTGTAAGAATGGTAATTGATTTTATGAGTGTCACGTGAGTAATGACCAATAATCAAATAAAAGGGGAATTGGTTCAAGAACACAATTCTACCAATCTTCTATAGATCACACACATTTACTCTATACTTTGCTTCAATGAACCAAGTTCTACTAGAATTTATGCATGTAATTTATTTAAGTTCTTTCAGTGAGCTCGTTTACAACCTTTTTATCATGTTGTTTTAAAATGGTGGGGGATTTTTGTAGAAAAGTATCATTTCACAGCCAAAAGGAAAACTTTTAGTTTCACATGAGTGATCTCAGAGATTTCGCTCCTTTTTACAAATGGATTTTTATATATACGATATTTGAGAAACAAAAGACAACATGGAATACACACACGCATGGTGAGACATCCCTAAGGGGTTTGGGTTGGCCGGGTTCAAAAACCTTTTGAGTAGGCTCAAAAATACTTGTCTCATCCCATGAACATGGGGTGCAAATCCCTCTTCCTGGGACTCCATATGTGGGCGCGGCCTTGGATTATTTTTGCTACTTGTCCCACTTAGTAAATTTAGTATTTGTTAAGAGTTTTTATAGGAAAATCAATGCATAAGGTGGAGGATGCTCATATTTAAATCACATGGGTTGATATGTAAATTTTTTTGATGATTTAGTATTTACTACAGGTTTGATAGGAAAATTGATGCATAAGATCAAGGATGTGCTATAGAGTTATGCTACATGCTTGAGATTTAGGGTAAATCAGATAATTCAATGTTTCTAGTGGGTGGTTTTTTAGAGGAAAGGGGGGGAACAAATGACAGTGGCTAGGGGGTATTTTTTTTTAGAATCAGTCTCCTAATTTGTGCCTTTTCTATTTAGGTGAAGGGTTCTCAGAGGACATTATGGTAGGATAATGGCTATTAACTGCAAGTAGGTTTGCCTCTTACACTACCCAATTGGATTTCCATATAGGAATCAATCCTCTTGACTAATTTCACTCCATTTCTCTTCATCTTCATGACTACCAAATACTCTCTCAGACATGGCCAGAATTCATGTCTTTGTATTTATCATATAAGTATATATGTGTGATAAATATTTGTATAAATATAAAATATATACATTTATAAACATACACACACATAGATATATATATATATATATATATATATATATATATATATATATATGTGTGTGTGTGTGTGTGTGTATAAAAAATTATATGTTATCTCTAAAAGTTCTCAAAACAATTACACAAAAGAAATCCTTAAACTCTAACATAATTTTAAACAAAAGAAGCTGCCATGATGAGTGTTCAAGACATAGTATAGTGTTGGCTAAATGGACATCTATAAATCCCTTTGTTTTGATTATGACAAACATTTCATTCTTATTGATCTAACGAGCTACTTGAGTGTGCAGGAACAAGGTGGATGACAAAGTACTAGGGAAATCCATATGCTTACATATTTATATTTTCATGAAATGTAATCTCTTTGTAAAAACTTGTACAAATATATAATGTACAAGTACTTAGATTTCATGTAAATCAAGTGTTAGATCTTCCCTAGCTAAACACCACATTTAGATAAGTCATCCTCTTCAAATAGGATCACATATGCACACTCATACATATAATTAGTGCCTAAATTGAAACATTGAAACAGGGTCAATCTCGGTCGACCAACTCCTCGACCGAGACACTCTCGGTCGACAATCTTCTCGATCGAGAAAGATCCAAAGTAGTCGTTAGACACAACTGACAAGGTAGTTGGCAGTTGGAGATAAACGTTGCAAAACACTTGATTCAGAGAGCCTGTCGGTCGACAAGAGTTCGACCGAGTAGGTGTCTCGGTCGACCATTCCTCGACCGAGATAAACTCTGACAGCAACTGCAGAGTAAATTAATTAGCCGTTGCTAAAGCAACAAACTTGTACCTAACGGCTAGTTAAGCACTTAGAAACCCCTAGAAGTTGTCTAGAACGTCCTTAAGCATCCTTAGGCCATTCCTATAAATAGGACAAGACATAGGACACTCAAACTCACTTGTTACACTTGAGAAATCCTTGAGCATACTTTGAGCAATCTGTTTGTGAGAAATATGAGCATTGTGACAATTGGCCATTTCATTCCTTAGCTCAAAATTCGTGTCCTATAAGCTAGCATCTCCTACCCACTGCAATCACAAGTCCACACACTTGGTTAGGAGATCTATACGCTTGATCTAGGCAAATCAAGCCTTGGGCTACAAAGGATAAGTTGTAATTTCCTTTTTCCTTTCTTGTTCTCTATTACTGTTTGTACTCTCCTTGCTACTCCTAGGTTGGAGGCTGCGGATTGGAGAGGGTGGAGACCTTCTTGGTGAAGAAGGAGACCTTGAGCTACTTCAGAAGGCTGGTGCAACGGGAGGTTACTTCTAGAGAGGAAGGCTACTTCAAGGGGGAGCTTGGAGTTACTTCAAGAAGGCTACCTCAAGTTGGTGCACCTACTTCAAGTGAAGGCTGTTCAAGGGGTGTAAAGGAAAGTATTGTATTTTGTATAAATCCTTGACAAGGTAATAAAATAAATACTTTCAAAATCCCGGTTGGGTAAGCAACTGGGTAGTGGACTGACAACTTTAGTATTTGCTAAAGTTGGAACCACTCTAAACACCTGTCTCCTTCTTCTAATTTCAATTGTGGTTGTTTGAGTTCAATAAATTATTAAAATAGTTTTAAAACTCTATTCACCCCCTCTAGTGTTTTTCAATTGGTATCAGAACAGGCTTCAAGGAACCCTAACAAGGTCTTGAAGAAATGGGTGACGGAGTGCTCAACAACCTTAACCTTGAAGGGACACTTGTTGCTAGGCCTCCAGCGTTCGATGGAACAAACTACGAATATTGGAAGAGAAGGATGTAGTTCTACTTCCAAGGCATAAATTGGGACTTATGGAGAATGGTATCAACCCCATATGAGCTCCCTCAAACTCAATTTGCAGAATGGGATGCAAATACGGTAAAGCTGGCTCAAATGAATGCAAAAGCTGTAAGCATTTTATATTGTTCTATTTCGGTAGGAGAATTTAATAGAATATCTAATTGTGACACAACCTATGATATTTGGCATAGACTTTCCATAACCTATGAAGGTACAGTCCAAGTCAAAAATTCCAAAATTAGCATGTTTAAACAAAAGTTTGAACACTTTCGTATGGATCCTGATGAATCTATTAGTGAAATGTTTGCAAAATTCTCTACTATTGTTAATGGTTTAAGTGCCCTAGGAAAACCTGTCCTTGAAGAAGATCAGGTATCAAAAATCCTTCGATCACTTCCTCCAAAATATAAGCCAAAGGTGACAGCCATTGAAGAAGCAAACGACCTCACTCGACTGAAAATGGAACAACTTATTGGCAACCTAGAAGCTCATGAAGCAACCCTAGAAGAGGAAGAAAGAAGAGCACGTGAACTTCAGCAAGGAAAGAAGAAGGATATGGCTCTAAAAGCTTCAAAGGTCGTCACACAAGAAAGTGAGGAGTCAAGTGAAGAAGAAGGAGAAGAAGCCTTGATCGTCAACGGTAAGAAATACAAAAGATTTAAATCTAACAAAATTTCCAACTCTTCTTCTACCCCTCCTAGGTGCTTTGAATGTGGGAAGAAAGGGCATCTCAAAAATGAATGTCCTAAAGCAAAGAAAGGAAAGAAAAGCTCACACAAGAAGAAGGGAGAAAAAGCCTATAAAGTTGCATGGGACGAGTCAAGTGACAGTGAAAGCGGAGAAGAAAAGGTGGAATGTCTAATGGCAAGAGAAGATGATGAAAACTCTCAAGAGGTAAGCCTACTTGATCTTCCTAAAGAAGAGTTAGTTACTAGTCTACAAGAGATTCATGATAAGTATGTTGATATCAAGAAGAAACTATAGAAGGTTATCAAATCAAATGATGAGCTAATTGCTAAATTAGATAATCTTTCTTCTAAAAAGAACAACATTGATCTTGAGAATTTGTCTTTAAAAACATCTTTAGATGATTGCACTAGAAAGCTACTCACTTTAGAAACAAATGTTGATCTTCTTTCTAAAGAAAAGACTGAATTGTTAGCTAAACTAAAAGATTTTCAGACTCAAACTATTTTGTGTAACCATCTGGACTATGATAATGTTGTAAAAGAAAGAGATTAATTGTTATCTGATTTAGATCAAGCAAGAAAAGATCTACACAAGAAGATGAATGACATTGCTAAGCTGCAAAGACAACTTTATGAGTTAAGAAGAAAAGATATCCTTGATAACATTCTAAGCGTTGGTACTGTTTTCAACGGAAGAAAAGGTTTGGGATATGCTCCAAAGAAAAATCAACTCAAAAGAACTCAAACTATGTTTTTACCCAAGAACACATTGGCTAGAAAGAGAAATGAAGTTGATTCTATTACTTGCCATTTTTTTTTACGTCTTGGACACTATTCCTTTTCATGCCCTTATAAGACTAAGGATTCCGACTTAGTTTGGGTCCCAAAACCCCAAACTTAGTAGAGTCAAATGGAATTTAGTTGAGATATGGCCAAACGCTCCATTTTGCTATTTATATTGTCTTATCTCAACTAAACAAAAGGTTTCATGCATATTGTTAATTTTCTGAACTGTTGTACTGAAACAGAAACTTAGTCGGTCGAAGTATTGTCGACCGAACCTTTAATCGGTTGAAGTATTGTCGACCGACCGGATGTCTGTAACAAATAACAATCTACAACAACTAAACATCAATTATTTCGGTCGAAAATTGGTCAACCGAGCTAAATTTCTGTGTTTCTTTGTTTGTAATACAGTAACCTTCTCGATCGACAATTAGTCGACCGAGACAGATGTCGGTCGAACAATTGTCGACCGACTGGATTTCTGAATCAGAATTTTATACAAGTCTGTACTTAAATGATTCTAACCATATATGACCATCACATGGGTACCAAAATCTACATTTTAATGCAGGAATGGGTGGTTGACAGTGGATGCTCCAAACATATGACCGGGAACAAGGATGCATTTCAAACTTTTGAAGAAAAGAAAAGTGGAACGGTCACCTTTGGAGACAATGGTAAGGGCAAAATCGTTGGAATAGGTAATGTTGGTACAAACCTCGAAATAAAGAATGTTCTACTTGTTGATGGTTTGCACCATAATTTGATAAGTGTTAGTCAATTATGTGATAGTGGTTATGATGTGTTATTTAACAAAACATGTTGCAAGTTATTGATAGAAAACACTACAAATGTTGTTTATGAAGGAAATAGAGTTGGAAATCTTTATATCCTTAAACCTAACTCTATGAAATCAGTAGTGGGAAAATGCTTGCTTGCAAATGAAAATACCTTACAACTATGGCATAAAAAGCTAGGACATGCTAGTACACATGTTATTAAAAAGTTAGTGAAATATGATCTTATTCGTGGATTGCCTACTTTATCTTTTGATCAAGTTGAAAACTGTGAACCATGCACAATGGGAAAGCAAACCAAAACCTCTTTTAAACCAAAACATGTACTTAGCACCAGTAGATCCTTAGAATTAATTCATATGGATTTATTTGGATCGATGAGGACACAATCTATTGGTGGTAAAAGATACTGTTTTGTTATTGTTGATGATTATAGTAGATATACATGGGTACATTTTATTGCAACTAAAGATGATACTATTCATGTTTTTATACAATTTTGTTCCAAGATTGAAAATCTATTACAAAGCAAAATATGTACCATTAGAAGTAATCATGGTGGAGAATTTGAAAATCATACATTTGAGGAATTTTGTACATCTCAAGGGTACACTCATAATTTTTTTGCTCCACGCACCCCACAACAAAATGGTATAGTCGAAAGGAAAAATCGATCACTACAAGAAATGGCTAGAACTATGATGCTCGAACACAACACACCCAAAACCTTTTGGGCTGAAGCTGTAAACACTACATGATATGTGTTAAATAGAGTAACTGTTCACTCTCATTTGAAGAAAACTCCATATGAAATAATACATTCTAAGAAACCTAGAGTTGACTATTTTCATACCTTTGGCTCCACATGCTATATCTTAAATACAAAAGATGATAGAGATAAGTTTGACTCTAAATCACACAAAGCATTCATTTTGGGATATTCCACTTCTAGCAAAGCTTTTAGAGTATATAACACTATCTCTAGAAAAGTTGAGGAATCTATTCATGTTTCTTTTCATGAAGAGTCCAAATCTGAAAATCTAGAAATCATAGATCTCACTAATCAATTCGAAAATTTAAACATACCAAATGATAGTGAGAAAGTTACTACAAACACTCACCAAGCTGAACCAGAACCTACACCTAGGCTTATTAAGGATCATCCTCAAGAACTAATTATTGGAGATCCTAATGATAAAGTCTAAACTCGGTCTTCCTTCAAAGATGTTGCAAACGTGGCTTTTGTTTCTATCATTGAACCTAAGAAGATATCTGAAGCTCTTAAAGATGATTATTGGATAATATCCATGCAAGAAGAATTGAATCAATTCACAAAAAATGATGTATGGGATTTAGTTCCTAAACCACAGGATTAAACCATCATAGGAACTAAATGGGTTTTTAGGAATAAGCTAAATGAGGCAGGAGAAGTAATAAGGAATAAAGCTCGGTTAGTAGCACAAGGATATAATCAACAAGAAGGAATAGATTTTGATGAAACGTATGCACCGGTAGCTAGACTTGAAGCTATTAGAATGTTACTAGCTATTGCTGCACATAAAAACATCAAACTCTACCAAATGGATGTAAAAAGTGCATTTCTAAATGACATCATTCAAGAAGAAGTATATGTTCCCAACCACCCGGTTTTGAAATACCTGAAAAAGGTGACTATGTTTATAAACTTAAGAAAGCACTTTATGGTTTAAAACAAGCACCTAGGAATTGGTATGAAAGGCTCAAGACATATCTTTTTGATAATGGTTTTTCTATTGGAAATTCAGACTCTACTTTATTTCTCAAAACATATACATCTGATTTCCTAGTTGTGCAAATATATGTTGATGACATTATTTTTGGAGCTTCTAATGATTCATTGTGCACACAATTCAGTGACATTATGCAAAAAGAATTTGAAATGAACCTCATGGGTGAACTAACTTTCTTTCTTGGTTTTCAAATTAAGAAAACACCTTCCGGAATCTTCATAAGCCAAGAAAAATATACTAAAGAACTCTTAAAATGTTTTGGGATGGATCAGTGCAAACATGCTTCTACTCCTATGGCTACTTCTATTAAAATTGATAAGGATGAAAATGGGGAACCTATTGATGATTCCTTGTATAGAGCCATGATTGGTAGTTTGCTTTACTTAACTGCTTCTATACCGGATATTATGTTTTCCGTTGGTCTTTGTGCTCGATTTCAATCACAACCTATGCACTCTCATTTTCTAGCAGTTAAACAAATTCTTCGTTACCTAGCCGACACTACTTGTTTTGGTTTATGGTATCCAAAAGGACAACCCTTGGATTTTAAAGCTTATACTGATGCGGATTATGCTGGTTGTCGACTTGATCGCAAGAGTACTAGTGGTGGCTGTTTCTTGTTAGGGAGAGATTTAGTATCTTGGTTTCGCAAGAAACAAAATACGGTTGCCCTATCTACAACTGAAGCTGAATATATGGCAGCCGGGTCTTGTTGTGCTCAAGTGCTTTATATGCAACAAGTGTTAAACGATTATGGTTTTACTCTTTCATCTACGCCTATTTTTTGTGACAACACGAGCGCTATAAACTTAGCACACAATCCTATTTTACACAGCCGAGCTAAACATATTGAAATCCGTCATCACTTTTTAAGGGATCATATATCCAAAAATCATGTTTCCCTTCATCATGTTGATACGGAAGATCAATTGGCTGATATTTTTACAAAACCGCTTCCACTAGATCAATTTAACAAAATTAGGAAGCAACTGCTTATCACTCCTTTGGAAGATGTTTTCTTTGATATTTTTGCTTCTTAACAAAAACTTTTACTTGCATCATTTTGGCTTTTAATGGACATCTTTTTCATTAGATTTGATGGGACATCTAATTAAAGGGGAGTTTTTCTATTCTTAACGGATATTTTTTTTTGAAATGACAAAGGGGGAGAAATAAATATAAACTTAGTAATTATGCAAAACTCAATCAATGAGTTTCATAAACAAACTCTTGGCTTTACATTGAAAGTTGCTATATTCCCTAGAGAATTGGATTTCATGTTCCATAATTCATGGGGAATAATAAGCACACATTTTGTAAGCTAGAGAAAATGCTACAAAAGGTATGAAACTCATATGTTTTATATTTCCTTCATTTATATTTTGGAAATGTTTGTCATCTTCAAAAAGGGGGAGATTGTTGGCTAAATGGACATCTATAAATCCCTTTGTTTTGATTATGACAAACATTTCATTCTTATTGATCTAACGAGCTACTTGAGTGTGCAGGAACAAGGTGGATGACAAAGTACTAGGGAAATCCATATGCTTACATATTTATATTTTCATGAAATGTAATCGCTTTGTAAAAACTTGTACAAATATATAATGTACAAGTACTTAGATTTCATGTAAATCAAGCGTTAGATCTTCCCTAGCTAAACACCACATTTTGATAAGTCATCCCCTTCAAATAGGATCACATATGCACACTCATACATATAATTAGTGCCTAAATTGAAACATTGAAACAGGGTCAATCTCGGTCGACCAACTCCTCGACCGAGACACTCTCGGTCGACAATCTTCTCGACCGAGAAAGATCCAAAGTAGCCGTTAGACACAACTGACAAGGTAGTTGGCAGTTGGAGATAAACGTTGCAAAACACTTGATTCAGAGAGCCTGTCGGTCGACAAGAGTTCGACCGAGTAGGTGTCTCGGTCGACCATTCCTCGACCGAGATAAACTCTGACAGCAACTACAGAGTAAATTAATTAGCCGTTGCTAAAGCAACAAACTTGTACCTAACGGCTAGTTAAGCACTTAGAAACCCCTAGAAGTTGTCTAGAACGTCCTTAAGCATCCTTAGGCCATTCCTATAAATAGGACAAGCCATAGGACACTCAAACTCACTTGTTACACTTGAGAAATCCTTGAGCATACTTTGAGCAATCTGTTTGTGAGCAATTTGAGCATTGTGACAATTGGCCATTTCATTCCTTAGCTCAAAATTCGTGTCCTATAAGCTAGCATCTCCTACCCACTACAATCACAAGTCCACACACTTGGTTAGGAGATCTATACGCTTGATCTAGGCAAATCAAGCCTTGGGCTACAAAGGATAAGTTGTAATTTCCTTTTTCCTTTCTTGTTCTCTATTACTGTTTGTACTCTCCTTGCTACTCCTAGGTTGGAGGCTGCGGATTGGAGAGGGTGGAGACCTTCTTGGTGAAGAGGGAGACCTTGAGCTACTTCAGAAGGCTGGTGCAACGGGAGGTTACTTCTAGAGAGGAAGGCTACTTCAAGGGGGAGCTTGGAGTTACTTCAAGAAGGCTACCTCAAGTTGGTGCACCTACTTCAAGTGAAGGCTGTTCAAGGGGTGTAAAGGAAAGTATTGTATTTTGTATAAATCCTTGAGAAGGTAATAAAATAAATACTTTCAAAATCCCGGTTGGGTAAGCAACTGGGTAGTGGACTGACAACTTTAGTATTTGCTAAAGTTGGAACCACTCTAAACACCTGTCTCCTTCTTCTAATTTCAATTGTGGTTGTTTGAGTTCAATAAATTATTAAAATAGTTTTAAAACTCTATTCACCCCCCCTCTAGTGTTTTTCATATAGTTCAGATATGAAAGAGTAAGGATTCAATAATAGCTAATATAGTGACCTTAAACACATGTTGATGTATATGTATATAGTTTACTCCCTAATTTTGTACCTATCATCAACCTTTCCATGTAATATATATATTTTGTAGGACATAATGGGATGATTGACACTACATGTCTTGCTGGCTATTTTCACATATCCCTAGTGATCCTAACTTTCACAACCTAGGAAATTACATGAAACAAAGAAGGAAACCTAGTTTTTCATATGTACACTTAGTTTGGATATGTCTATAAATAAAGAAGGCTTCCTAGAGATAAACTACTTAAGCTTCCATGATTCCAATCCAAGAATTCTTACTTCATGTGTCATGAGACGATTTCCAAGAGTAATATAATTCTTACTTTGATGATAATTGTAATGTATAAGGTTTACTATTCTTAACTATTAGTTGTTCTATAGACCTAAACTCTCACAATTGTGAGTAGTCAGAAATGATAACATGGATTATATTATGGAAACATTAACTAGTATATTAAATCAATTTTTGAAAATGAGAAGTAATACATGATTGTACACTCAAGGCATATACATGGTTCTTGATCATCATGAAGCTATATATAAATCAATATACACATTTCAAATTTAGTTGTATGAATGTAAATGTATTAAAATAACAAGATCCAGATACTATGACACCTAATCTCATTTCTCAATCCTTTATTCCTTTAGATATGTATGGACCTAAACATAGATATAGATGATCAACAAAGTTGTGTTGGTAATTTGGAATAATATACATATACATATATAATACTCTTTTTAGAAAGTACCTTCATTTGCAAAGTACTTAAGTAAGGATAAACTACTATTTAAACTTGTATTGGTTTGTAAACCTTTGGTCGAAGTGAATAAATAGAGAATAAATATGAAATACGGGACATTGATAATATAAACCATAAATATGTGAATGGGTAGGATCATTCCCAATGACACTTTATTTGCAATGAACTACATGAACGTTGTGAGACCCTTGAAAAATAGTATAGATCCATAGTAGGGTCCTATTTTGGGTGTATACAATGTTTATTATGGAGTCTCCAATAAGTTAATACCAGACAACATAAAAAAAGGATGTAAAACTATGACAAGTCCAAGAATGTAATGTTCTATTATCTGAGATGTTGAGGGCCTTAGTTTATGCTAGAAAATTACTAGGCACTCTAATGCACCCAGTTTTGTGGTATTGTTTATCTTATCAAAATAAATGAGTGTAACAAATGAGACATGATGCTTAAATTTTGGTAAACCATGAGATGTCAATAATATTTTGAAGGGGAGGTGATACTTCAAAGAAATAATGATAAAAGAGATCCTCCATTGCTCATATCCATGCACATTCCTTATATGATAATAAAACATGAAAATATGCAACATTTAGTCCACAAGTAGCTTGCTTCATCAAAGGATTTGGGTTTGTTGGTTAACATCCTTATGGCATTCTATACTTATGTGTGGAGATAGCTGGTGTCAAGGTGGAGGTTTTAGAAATCTCAAGAGGGAGTTTAGCATTACTACTATAGGCACTCATTGGTATGAGATTCCTTTGATGAATTGAAATAGAGAAGTCTTGACTAAGTTTGTGGAGGAGCCTTATTTATAGTTCTAGGATCATAGATTGGTACTTATGCATGAGTTTTCAAATTTTGAAACAACTCAAGGAAAAATATTTTCAATTGAAAATATCTTACTTTATCCTACATGCTACATAGACATGTAAGGGATCCACACCTATGTTGAGGTTCAAGTTTTTATGGGATCAATTGTGGCTAAGTCATAGTCTTGAGGCTGTTGCACAAAAATGATTTTGGTTTCCATGTATAATTTTGGATTTGATCCATGTATACTATGGGATTTTCCATACAAGGATGCTTGCTTGATTTCTCTAGGCTATTATTTTTGAGGTTGTTTGTATGTTTGTATAGGAGTGTGGATGATCCATGTCATCTCTAACATGTTGTCAAAATTAAATTATGTGATTGATTTTTGGGTTGCATATGGTTTTAAGGTCATATGGTGGATATGTATGATTTTATAGTATTAAATGTATGTTTGAGACCCCCTTCAACCAGATCTAAGGCTAACAATTGCTAGGAAATCCAAAATGGGCTATTTACACACTTATATTCCAAATCCATGAAATCAACATGAATAATTACCACTTACAAAAAAAATACAGGAATTATGAATTATGGTACATCTACCTCAATCAATAATAACATGAATCATGTCGTTGACATTTATATACTAAATCATACTAGACCTCAGTACATATAAGGACTAAAATAATGTCATAGAGGTTTAGAAATTCTAATATCAATGTCATAGAGTCTATATCACCTTTGATGGCTCAAGCATAGGAAATATGTAGTAACTCTTAGGATTATAATTAATATTGTTGTAATCACTAAAACATTTTTCAAATTGAGTAGCACTTGACTCGCATAGATTTTACATTAATAACCAACACTATGTGTTGTGACTTCATTTTTAAATTGATGTTAGGTTAACAACTCAGGTGTCACATACCTTTGGCATTAGTTTTCATTAAATGATCAACATTATGTCCCCTATGAATACCCCTCAAACATGCATTGCCCTATTTTTCAAACGTGCCGAAACCCTTCTCCTTCCCCTAGCAGTGATAGTTTTTATCCTCTTACCTAGCTAGCTCATCACCCCATAGTGTCTTCTCCTCCTCATCGTTCTTCTCGCCATATTTTTTTAGCATCCCTGCTTTAGCTTCCATGAGGACACCGCGGCATGTCATTGTCCTTGCTAGTACCACTGTCATTTCCAACTGTGAGGTTTTATTTCTTTTTCATTTATCTTCTTCTTCTTCTATTTGTGTCTGACTTCCCATTCTTGAATAGCTCACTCGTCATTTGCGTAAAAATAGGATCGGGAGAGGAAAAATATATATAAGGCTTTAATGATGATTCTTGATGCATGTATTTTTTTCTAGTTTATGCTACACATTCAAATGAAACATGCTTGTTTGGTTAGTTTTTTAACAATACATACCCATTCTATCTAATTAGAAAGGATTCCTAGATGTTTAGAAGAAATGTAGGGTTTGTGTGATGAATAATCTCTAGATTATGTGAACTAAATATGGTGAGTATTGTATTCTTATTTGAATATTATGAATTATGTGATTTTCTATAATGCATATTTGGTATACAATTATGATGAATTCTTGTTTCTAGATCACTATTTCGAGTGCCTTGCTTATCGTGAGTAATATGAATGTTGTATGGATGAATGATCACACCTAGGACCCATAGAGGTGGGATAGAGACCCAAACCTAAGGACATGGATGATTATAACTAGGATTTCATAGAAGATGGCATGAACTAACCTAAATCAACATAACATATACTTAAAATAGAGGTATGCTAACCCAAATGATACATGCATTTAATACTTATATATGTTTTTTTGGCCTAGAAACCCATCCAATATTTACTTAGTATGAGTAAATCTTTGATAGTTCCCAACTTAAGATTACTCTTGAACACTTATCTTACTTAGCACCTGAGTGTATAATGTGTGTTTGGTTTCAAGATGTGTTCATAGTTGTTTCTATTATTTGTTTGAGTACCTATGTTAGGACTTGGACTTTCTCCCCTTTTATGTAGAAGTTGTATTTGGAAAAGGATTAATTGACCTAATCTTTTAGATAAATTATATGGTCATTTTAATTTAGAATCAAGTCCCTTGGAACATTACTTCAAGAAATGGTAAATATTGTTTTGCTTGATACAAATTTTGGGTAAAATAGTGACTTAGAAAGTTATATCCAGCTTTGAACTTTTTATGCGATTATATGTGACATTTAGAAGATAACCAATATAAGAGTGACTTTAAGGCCAAGAAAAAGATGCTACAATAAGTGTTTTCATTGCCATATTTTTATTGAAACAAGGTAGAGATAATGAAAGTATTATCCTAAAATTTCATGTCATTTAGAATTTCATAGTGGTCTAATGTTTATTTATCTTATCTTATCTTATCTTATCATCATCATCATCATCATCATCATCATCATCTTCATAATCTAAACCTATATACCAACTATGTTGGTATAAGGAGTGGGACCCCAGAGGGGATCCACTCCCTACTAAATTAAATAAAAAGGCAACATCTTGTATATTAGACACCACCTAAAATTGTTTGCAAAAGGGATGATAACAAATTGTTCAAAATGTATGTATCATGATACCAAATGTAGCACCAGAAAACAAAATATCTAACTATTACAAAGCTTGACATTGTCACTATACTTCACCACATAGAGTGTTTCATATGAAAACTAACTATACTAAAGGATCAGTTGAGGATCATCTAACTACCTTGAGAAAGTCTCCCAAGAGGTTGTGCTAACATTGATGTGGGCATAGTCCAACTTGGTTATCTTCTCCTTGACCTACACCTGGGGTTGTGCTACGTCTGGGTGGGTTGAAAATAAAACCTACACCTAGGAGGATGAAAACAAAAGGAAAGGATGTTAGTGAATGCTAAATATGCACAGAGTAAAATAATTAGGCATTAATGAAAGTGAGAGAATATTTGAAATAAAGAGATGTCAATGACGAGATGTCTAGCAGAGAAGAGTTTGTCAAAAGGATTTAACATGATCAAAAGATAAGACAATTATTAACAAGGATATAATTAGCCAAATGTTTCTTGCCATACTCATATTAACATAATCATAAAGATAATTAGTTGCATGGTGATAAATAAAGGCTGACTAGCATATACTAAAAAATTGGATAGGTACCCACATTTATTTCATACCGAAAGGTAGGATAACTAAAACCTCAGTGCATGGCAAGGGAGTAAAACCTAGTGCGTAATAACATATGTGGTAGGGGAATAAGACCCAATGCCTAGAAGGGGAATAAAACCTAATGCCTATAAACATTATAAGTGGCAGGGGAATAAAACCAAGTTCCTATATGGAGTTACTACTTAAAGTTATGAATAGTCAATTATCCACGTAAATAGGTCAGGCAATAACCAACTACAAGAGTATCAAGTTCTCATCAAATGGGGTCAAAGAACCAAATACAGTGGTAAGATTGGGATAGAAGACGATCAAGGTGGTATCAACATTAACAAATCAGTAAAATATTAGTAAGGAAGAGTACTTTCAAAAGATGATAGGATTCTATACAATTTAGTCACTGCCTCATATGGGAAAAAGATATCTAGTTATGATATTATGCCCCATTTGAATAGGGTAGATGTACATACCTAAAAGAGGTTTATCAACTTAAAAAAGCTTAAAACTTTGATACAAATCAAGGTTCTATAGTTTGAAACATCAATTGTTGATGAGGCATCACCACGAGATTACAAGTCTTTGATGGATCATACAACGGACTTGAATATGAGGATAAGAAATAAGGTTAGAGTGTCCTATTGGTCAATTTATTTCAATGTATGTGAAGGCCATGGGGAGAGGTCTATATATAAGACTATTTGGCTTGGGAAGAAAGAAACTTACCTTTTTCTATTTTCTAAGGAAATTATACAACATATACTATAAATGGAGAAAAGTCTAGAATTTGTTGACAAATGATAGGTAGGATAATTAAAAACCATATCACATGGAATTAAATTAAACAATTTCAATTAATGTTTCTAATTGTATATTCTCTTTCAAAATTTATTTGAGGGTCCAAACAAAGATAAAATAAAGTAAATTTTGACACTTATGTTAATTGAGACATGAAGAATTCAAATTGTACATTACATTTTATTTTTAGAATGTTCAATATGTTATTTACTTTATTTGAATCTTTTTTGCATTATTTTGTTAATTTGATTTATAATTTGTTTATTGGTACTAGTATTATCCAACTAAAAAGGAATTTGGCAATTAGATCAATTAATACATGAAAAATAAATTTAACATGACGTGCCTGTTAAAAAAATTGTATAGAGAATTATTTCATATACGTGAACATTTTAATTACTATGTTGGGTATTTATGATCCTTTCAAAATTTTCCACTCATGAGATAATTAAAGGATATCTTATATTTACTTAAATTTCTCTCTCTTCATTATCCTCAACTATGTTTATTTCTAATTTCTTTCAGATAATAGTAACTAAGTTTCCCAGTACATGTAACCTATTTCCATAATATCAATAACATCTTCTAAATATAATTAAAGAGGGGAAATTATATTATCTTACTTCTTTTCACAACTGATACAAGTGTGATGTTATAATTCACATATATATTAATTATTGTATTTCTAATATAAATTTCATATTTTATTTCCTTAATGTTGCATGTACAATATTGTTTCTTGTTGTGTTACACCACAATTTTATTTATTACAATCCATACAAGTTGGTTTACATTATTCATTTAATATATTAATTTTTTTAATAATATATTCAATATTTTTGGCCTTATCTTTGATTTTATTTCCTTAACGAATTTGAGGCATCTAGAAAAGATTTGAAACTAGGCTCGTAAGAAAAATAAAACATGTAAAATATTATTTTACAATTAATTATCCCTTTTGTGGTTATTCAACATGTCATTTAATATTTTTGGCTTAAATGGACACTCTTTCTCCTAAGCTACATTGGGATAGGCAAGTTTGTCCAAATAAGATGAAAATTCACACATATGCTAATTTTAGTATGTGGATTTCGAATTTGAGGTTTAACTCCACTTTTGGAGGATTTTAATAATTTATGTAATTGGTTTGGCTATTATCCTATTTTTTCAAATAGAATTCAAATAGTTATCATTATGCAAACAATGTGAAACTTGGCACCCAAGGAAATTGGGACCCAACGAAGACAATTAATCATTAAATTTTACTTTTGAAATTCCCTTTTATGATTTATGGCACCATTAGAATGTTTGTCTTATTACCATTATGTTTATCAAAACAAAACATCAACTCAATTAAGTTTTATTATCTTCAATACATTTTTAAATAGCTATATATTATTATTATTATGCATGAATTTTCGAAATTTACACATTCAACATATTTAGTCTATTAATTCCATATTTATTAATACAACATTATTAATATTTATGGATATGGAATTACTAATTGTTACTTCAACGCATATTACTCATCTTTTTTAGCCATTATGTTAGTAAAGAAAACATGTGTAAGTTACTTTATGGTTTTATTTACATGTTGGAATATAATTAAGTCATTATATAAATACATTTTCATTTTGACCCTTATTTTTTCAAATCTAAGAAACAAATCTTACTAGATTTCAGATCATGAAATAGGGTAAGATTTTAAGTTTTGGTTCATTATAGTTGGAGTCGACTACATGGATCCTTCATTTCCATTCATCTCTAGTATGGGTCATATTCTGGTAAGATGTAGATTTTCAACATCTCTCTTTATAAGATCTTCCCATGTTAATTTAGACCTTTCTCTTATTCTATTAATTTTGGATCACTCCGTATTATTTCTGTATTAAAATCAAGATGACAAATAAGGCAATGGAAATAAAAATTTTGAAGCCCAATTTCCGTTAACAGCAACATCGCGTCAACAAAAAAATTTCTAGAAAGGATAGTAACAAGAGTTATACCTTGTCCTGGAGCAAGTCCAGAGACAACTCTTGATGGAGTACCATGCTTTTACTCCAAGTAGCAACACAATTCTTCTTCAGGTAGCATCTTGCTTCTTCTTCAACAACACTCGAATAGTCGTCAACAACAACTTCTTGGTCTGGCATCACAGACGATGATTGACAATGTTCTCCTAGTGGGAAACAATAACCTCCCACCTCTAGAGTAGTCCATGCAGACCACCTAAAACTCCATGTTGTGATACCAGATCAAATGGTAAGGAGTTGTCTCCTTCAAATGTCAATCTACTAGAGTTGATTCTTTCTCCCACAATTGTCTCTCCCTTGCTATCCCTCCATTTATTGGGTAGGACTTGCTCAGGCTCTCTATTGGTTACCACAACCAGAGAGTACGACAATTGTTAGAGCAACTTCTGTGTCTGAGAAGCCCCCATTACCCCTCTATTTATAGGAGAGGCCAAGGTCAGGTTCCCAATCTGTGCGGGGGTCAAAAGGACAGAATTCACGAATTCTTTTAGAACTTCAACTGATGAAGTGGTCGGTTCTCACACCCAACTGGTTGGTTTATCATTGAACCAGTCTTTTCGCATAGTGAACTGGTCAGTTTGTGTAGTTTCCTATTCTAAATCAAATTCACAATCAAGGCCCAATTAAAGCTAAACATGACATCATCATCAATCCTTATTCCAATCAAATTGACAACTGAACTGGGTGACCTAGATGGTGAACTGTTTGGTTCACATAGTTATATGGTTGTTTCACAAGTGAAATTGTCATTTCACGTGTCTAATTCAAGAAAAAGTTCAACCAATGTTGATTCCAATTGACCTGTCACTCCAACCAATTAGTTTAACAATTGAATCGGTCTGTTCATCAGTCCAATCAGTCAATTTTGAAACTTTAGTTGTTTGACTGAATACCTAAAAGTTTTAGTAATAAAGTTAAACATCATTCATGAATAAATTCCTACTCCAAGTGTATCCTATGCGTGTTACCCAATAGGCTCATAATTACATTGACAATGAATGTTCATAACCAATTATGACATCCCAAGTAAAGATCAACATCTAGAAACACATCATTGCTACCTATGTAATTCAAAAAGATGGAAACAACTTCAACGTACAATCTATGATCAATGTTAACATGATCATATAGTTCCTTTGTATGTGATATTCAGATTGAACTTGAGGCATGGAATCATCATGCTCCCAATGTAAAATCTATGTTCCTTGAACTAGAGTAGACTATATGAGATTCATGTAAGTTCACATATCTCATATTAAATCACACGAGTACGACCAAACATTTCTCAGTCTCACTTATCAACTGGATAGGATATCAATCTCCTGTAGGAGGGACATATCCCATATACATCATTCACACTTAATTCCTATGTGTCACAATGCACCCAAGCACCACCCTGATGGAAACCCTTATTCAAGTTCACAGTGGATGATGTCAAAGTACATGAACGACATGTGATGAATGTGGTGACTTTAGGTCTAAGAACAACAATCACCACTATCACTATGAGAGTTGATTATGACTACGATTCCATGGTATCCATATATCACTCTCAATTGGGTCTGTCTGATACATTGTTCTCTAACATGTACATATGTGCTTGACTTGATATCATATATCATGACTAATGAGACTTTGTCCTCAGTCAATACACACTCTAGTCTTCTTTATTACTATTGTCTATTTTGCTTCCACAGTAATATCCAACTACATACATAACAAGAATGTATGTACTCTAATCATAATTGACAACTGAACTGGGTGACCCAGATGGTGAACCGTTTAGTTCACATAGTGATATGGTTGTTTCAAAAGTGAAATTGACATTTCACGTGTCCAATTCAAGAAAAAGTTCAACCAATGTTGATTCCAATTGACATGTCACTCCAACCAATCAGTTCAACAATTGAATCGGTATGTTCATAGTCCAATCAGTCAATTTTGAACCATTAGTTGTTTAACTGAATACCTAAAAGTTTTAGTAATCAAGTTAAACATCATTCATGAATAAATTCCTACTCCAGGTGTATCCTATGCGTGTGACCCAATATGTCCATAATTACATTGACAATGAATGTTCATAACTAATTATGACATCCCAAGCAAAGATCAACATCTAGAAACACATCATTGCTACCTATGTAATTCAAAAAGTTGGAAACAACTTCAACGTACAATCTATGATCAATGTTAACATGATCGTATAGTTCCTTTGTATCTGGTATTCCGATTGAACTTGAGGCATGGAATCATCATGCTGCCAATGTTCAATGCATGTTCCTTGAACTAGAGTAAACTATATGAGATTCATGTAAGTTCACATATCTCATATTAAATCACACGAGGACGACCAAACATTTCTCAGTCTCACTTATCAATTGGCTAGGATATCAATCTCCTGTAGGAGGGACATATCCCATATACATCACTCACACTTAATTCCTATGTGTCACAATGCATTCAAGCACCACCTTGATGGCAACCCTTATTCAGGATCACAGTGGATGATGTCAAAGTACATGAACGACATGTGATGAATGTGGTGACTTCAGGTCTATGAAAAACAATCACCACTATCACTATGAGAGTTGATTATGACTACCATTCCATGGTATCCATGTATAACTCTCAGGTGGGTCTATCTGATACATTGTTCTCTAACATGTACCTATGTGATTGACTTGTTATCATATATCATGACTAATGAGACTCTGTCATCAGTCAATACACACTCTAGTCTTCTTTATTACTATTGTCTATTTTTCTTCCACAGTAATATCTGACTACGGACATAACAAGAATGTATGTACTCTAATCATAATTGACAACTGAACTGGGTGATCCAGATGGTGAACCGTTTGGTTCACATAGTGATATGGTTGTTTCACAAGTGAAATTGTCATTTCATGTGTCCAATTCAAGAAAAAGTTTAATCAATGTTGATTCCAATTTACCTGTCACTCAAACCAATTAGTTCAATAATTGAATCGGTCTGTTCATAGTCCAATTAGTCAATTTTGAACCTTTAGTTGTTTAACTAAATACCTAAAAGTTTCAGTAACCAAGTTAAACATCATTCATGAATAAATTCCTACTCCAGGTATATCCTATGTGTGTGACCCAATAGGTCAATAATTACGTTGATAGTGAATGTTCATAACTAATTATGACATCCCAAGCAAAGATCAACATCTAAAAACACATCATTGCTACCTATGTAATTCAAAAAGTTGGAAACAACTTCAACGTACAATCTATGATCAATGTTAACATGATAGTATAGTTCCTTTGTATCTGATATTCGGATTGAAATTGAGGCATGAAATCATCATGCTCCCAATGTTTAATCCATGTTCCTTGAACTAGAGTAGACTATAAGAGATTCATGTAAGTTCACATATCTCATATTAAATCACACGAGTACGACCAAACATTTCTCAATCTCACTTATCAATTGGATAGGATATCAATCTCCAGTAGGAGGGACATATCCCATATACATCACTCACTCTTAATTCCTATGTGTCACAATGCACCCAAGCACCACCTTGATGGCAACCCTTATTCAGTATCACAGTGGATGATGTCAAAGTACATGAACGCCATGCGATGAATGTGGTGGCTTCAGGTCTAAGAACAACAATCACCACTATCACTATGAAAGTTGATTATGACTACCATTCAATGGTATCCATGTATCACTCTCAGGTGGGCCTGTGTGATTCATTGTTCTCTAACATGTACATGTGTGCTTGACTTGATATCATATATCATAACTAATGAGACTCTGCCATCAGTCAATAACACTCTAGTCTTCTGTATTGCTGTTGTCTATTTTGCTTCCACAATAATATCTGACGACGGACATAGCAAGAATGTATGTACTCTAATCATACATATGATATCGCTATTCAAGTCCTCAATTAACATCATTCTTTAGACATCTACTATGTATGTGTCATCATCTCATGATGAGACAAACATAATAGACGTAATTACCTTTATAAATATCAAATTAGGTATCTAATGCCACATTCCAATCATCACATTATTGGCTCTCTAAGAATACATATTAACAAACTCCCACTTGCATTTAGAGCCAATCACCCACAAATTTTATTCTAAGTGATCTTAACATGTCCATCATGTTTCTTCTGTGCAAGTGTTTCTATAGTAGGTTAGTAACATTTGCTTCACTTGAGTATTTGCAAGTTTCACATCTCCTCACTGTGTGACCTTTTGCATGAGATGGAAGTGTCATAGTGTACTATCTGGGATTCCCAGCCTATCTAATAGATCGATTATTTTCACAATATTTTTACTATGCCATTAATGGTTGGAACCTACCATAAGTTCATCTATATGAAATTCTTGATCCATACAATATCCTTAGCTGTTCTCATAACACCATGAAACTTGACTTCTATTATATATAAAAATTATTGTCTCTTGCTCAGAATCATTTCCAACTTACAGTTCTAGTTTTAAGGTCAAACATTATTTAGATTGTGATCATTAATTTTATTTGTCATTTTTGGAAGCTCGAATTGGTGTAAACCTTTACACCCAACTCTTCCTTATTACCATAATCTAGTAACCGATCCTTTTACTGCTTCTCAAGCAATTAAGGACGTTCTTTATGGTAGTTCAATGGAAATCATTGGAATCTGACAGTCATCCACTGGTCATGTTCACTACATACGAGATAACTAGAAGAGTATATATATCCACTTGTCATTTTTGATACATATGAGATAATCGGGATGAGTATGTAAAATTTCATATAGACCCAATTGTGAATGCATATGGTATATATCTATGTGTTCCTATTCCTCATAAGAACTGGAACACTGGGCTCCTAAGATACTAAATCCATGGAATAATTGACAAGTTTTCTCTTATTGAGACTTGCATGTTGAGCTCCTTTAAAATCTTGCCAATGTATGTGCTCTTTCTTAGGTCAATAAGATTTCCAGATCTATCTCTATAGATGTCAATTCCTATCGCATGGGATGCTTCATCTAAACTCTTTTAGATAAGGTAGTTTCTTTTCCAAGTTTTCAATACATGCAGGATAAGGACATCATTCCCCATGATTATGTGGAATGTAAATATGCTCCCACTAAATCATTTGTAATCAAAGATTCCATCTTCATTCTGACTCAATTCAAACTCTTTGATTGTCTTGTCAAATACAAGAGTTCCGCTCTGATATGCTTGCTTCGATCCACATATGGAGGTAGCATCCCATGTGACATCTGAATTGTAAATTAAGTCATAGAATTTGCATGTATACTCATATACATAATCAGATCGCTACTGCAAGTCTAAAAAGTTAAGGTATAATTGTTTCTTGCAATTAATAGGGACAAAAAAGACTACATGTCAGCCATCATGTTTGTCCAAGTGTTGTGTAGTGAACTGTAAGTAGTTGCTTCCCCTAGGTGAGAGCAACACCACAGTGCTTGGCATCTTCTTACTTGGGCTTGAGATTTTCTTCAAGTTGATGTCAGTCAAAAAATGATTCCATACTATGGGCTCGGTCATAGAAGACGTTGGGCTTGCTAGTGCCATGAAATTTTGGTACATCAATCTTAAGTAGACCTTCTTGGTGAGGAGGAGCTTATAGTAGTGGCGTACGTCATGGTGGAGGACGTTCTTGTTACGACCCCACCTCTCGATAACCCCCAATTAAGGGAGACCGAGAGGTCGAAGCCGCACCCATAACTTTCGGATCAAAGGTTCGGCAATTAACCAAGAATAATTATCAAATTTTAACAGACTATACTAAAAAGTTGTAAGAAAATTTTTTTTTGCATACCTTTTTGAAACCTTGGATCTCTAAACTTCTATCCACTTAAGGATTCTACTCTAACTAATCCTCCTTGTATTTTACTTCATGTATTACACAGTATGACAATTTATTGTTTGTCCTTTTGGCTTGTACCTAAAACGCCGACAAACAGAACGTCGGTCAGCCAAAGCTGGTATGTGGGGGAAACAATAATCATGTAAATACATTAAAAATGTAATCATTCAGCTAATCATTTAACAACCAAGATTACATTTTAGATATAACTCCGCGATCCAAGAGTACCCTATCCTCTATGTTGTCCCCATTAAACCCCTCATGATCCACCTATCAGTGAACCAATTTCTAGGGTTGAGTCACATGTCACTACTCGTAAGTAGCCCACTCCTTAACTCATGGCAGGCTAATGAGTCTCATGGCACTACACGTAGGTAGCCCATTTTCTAACTCTCGGTAACCTAGACCTTGCTCTAGGATTACCCTTTTTTTTCCTTAGCCTTTTCATTACAATAGAGGTGGACCCGGATCTAGTCAGTTATACACATATTTATAGTGATAATCATAGTCACTTTATAGTTGCATGAATTAAATAAACATCCAACAGTTATTTTCAAGCAACCGATTAAAACTTCGGGAATCGCCATGAAACTAGAGTGATTATTCATAATCGTAACCACATACCTATTTTGATGAGTCATGTAGATTATTCAACATATACTTCATGTATATACAATCAAGCCAATCAACAGATCCAATCAAGTAATTCAATCATCACATACTTCCTGAAAAGAATATGTATTCTATTTATTACACGCTTTATCAAGAATCTACTTTAATTACTTGGATTCTCTTTCTAGGGTTTATAATCTGCATTAAGGTGTCATTAATATTCATTAGGGTTTCTTAGATTAATTTCTCAAACTTAATCCCTTTTAGGTTAACAAACCCTAAAATATCCTTTTCCATTTATATGAACCTTAATTGCTCAGCTATCCATTTTAATAGTCTTTTATACCCACATTGACTCAGGATCATCACATCCCTATTTAATTATGGATTAGAACCATTAAAACAATTAAAAGACATATTCATCTACATTAGGGTTTTCAAGCTCATTAATGCATAATCATGCACGAAACCCTAAATTAAACCAATTATATAAAAAGATCATCTTTTTAGATCCTATTTTCACTTTTAATAACGATAGGTTAATATCAGTTTGAATTATCCAAATAACATCATCTATCATTCAAAACAAAGGGTTTTTCCTTAATTAAATCATTAAAGATGATAACTTTATGCCCTTTTCAAATTTCAAGCACATAAACCCTAAATTAGACTAATCCTGTGCAAAGTTCTTCCTTTTTGAACATAATGTACCTTTTTATATTTAACAGGTTAACATCAACTCTAATGATACATTAAACCCTATTAAACACTTTATTCATTTCAAAAATAGGGTTCCTTAATCTTTAATTCATTAAAGATGATAATTTACACTACATTTCGAACTATGATCAGATTCATGCTAAAAAACTATTTTTATTGGATTCCTCTCATTTTTCTGAGAAAAATGCATATATTATTTGTATGCATCCGAACTACCGATTGTTAGATATGAATTTTACAAATTTAAACTTACTTGATCCAATCCGGGAGCACCACGTCATCTGCCCCATGCAACGTTGTTGCTTTAGGAAACATAACCAGATTACGTTATTACCCTCAGGTAAGTTGTTGGCTCATTCAGCCCGCGGAGGGCAATTTCGTCCAACGCGGCCTTTGCCTCCTTCAATCTTGCGCAGCAAGAGCCACACCACCCTAGCCGCGATCTGTAGCTGTGCGCCAACGTTTCTCTTGCTCCTCGGACCTCGATCGCCCTCAACAACTGCCGCACTAACCCCACCATGCCCCCACACACCTAATGGTGCTCCTGGTCCGTGGCTAGTCGACCAAAAACGAGCCCAGCAGGTCTGCCGCCATGGCTGACCTGTAGACGTCCTACGGCGCTGCGCAGATGCTAGGCCTAAGGGACAACGGTCGGGCTCCTTTCCCAAGGACTTGGGATCATCGTGCCCCCATCCAGCTCCTATCTAAAGCTCCACATCGTTCTGGGTTTCACTCACTCCCATGGTTAGGGTTTTGCTTGCAAGAAACAAGAAGAAGGAGAAGGAATACGTGTGAGATCTCTTTGGAACCCGAACCAGAAGGCCAACCCCTTATATAGGGGAGGATTATGAAGCCCTAAGGCGTGCCTCATGGG
The DNA here is from genome assembly GCA_963693085.1 of Alisma plantago-aquatica. NCBI lineage: Eukaryota > Viridiplantae > Streptophyta > Magnoliopsida > Alismatales > Alismataceae > Alisma > Alisma plantago-aquatica. Next base: position 762,081,942 of record OY856414.1, read on the forward strand.
GACCCAAGTCCCAAACTTGAAAGGAAACACACTTTCCTTGGTTGTGAAGCAACCACCTTTCTCTCTCTCTTCATAATTCTTTTCTAATGTTCTTCATTATTTGGATGTTTTAGGAATTTGAAAATGCTTGCCATTATCCTCTTTATTTCTTACTTTTCAATCCTTAGGCACGAAGTTCTATTTCCTTTAATTAAAATTACTTTCTTTTTAACAATACCTCATAATTCATTAATAATGCAACACATTATCCTTTTATTTTGCCTTTTTAGTATTTTCTCTTTCTTTCCTCTTTATTGGGACTCCTTGGATCCCAAGACACTCCATTATTTTGAAATTCTTTTTATTGGATACTTATTATCCTTCTAGGTGCATCTTTATTCATTATTTCACATTATCTTGTTTATTTCTCATCAAAATATCTCTTTTTGAGGATTTCTCTTTATTTCTCTTTTATTTTCCTCATTGGCATTCCTTTTAATATTAGCAACCTCATGGATACGAAATTTCCCCAAGAAATCTCATTTATTCCTCTTTTCACTCATTTTCCACATTTTATCATTATTTTCAATTTATTTCTTAATAAAGAAATACTGAATTAATCTTTTCTTTTCTTATTGCTTTCTTTTTCCAACCTTGGACTTCTTGGTACCCAAGGAACCCAAGAGGCACAAAATCCTCTTTCTATTTGCCTTCTAGAGGTTTCTACATATTTCTTTTCTTAAAAATTCAATTATCCATTTACTAATTGAATTTCCTTATTATTTGGGCCCAATAGCCAATAAAGCCTGCAACACGAACATCAAGGCTATTGTAAACGAAATCCATTTATTTGGAGCAAATTATATCATTATTTGTTCAAATATATTGAATATGAGAAATTACATTTCTCACCAAATGAACCCAAAATTTGGGGTTGTAACAGTTCTTCCATGCGTTGAAATATGGCATGCATATCTTGCACCATAGCTTCTTAGCAGTCAAGTCGCTCATCATGGTTGGTTGGGCGGTCCTGGAATTCCTTAACTTTGGCTTGGTAATCTTCATTGCACACCATGATGGTGTTGATGGACTTACTTAAAGTTGTGGAAGTGTATCTCTACCCCCTGAATCGAGGATCCAACTTCACGTTGGCTGGAAGAATTTTTCAATATTTATAACACCCACAGATGTACTCATTTGCATAGATGAACCAACATTGATTCCAAGAAGTTCTATAGTGTAGTAAATGGCTCTCAGAATGACCGATGTTGGAACCACGATGCATGAAGACTGTGTAATGAATGAGTGGTCTACAACACGAGGAGGATGATGTGTGTAGTCCTATAGAACATGTCATCTGTGTAAAGAGGAGATATGGATTGTGAGGACAACAACCCCACACATACTTGTAAAATCCACTCTCTACCTATTGATAGTAAAAACCCATGCACAATTATTCACCTTTTTCTCTTGGAAGAAAAACACAAGACGAGATTACCCACAATCTAGAAGGTGGCTGGCGAGGGTTGCTGGTTTGGTGGAGTGAAAGTCATTCATGTGGAGGATGTAAGCAACATGTAAGATATGTGTGTGGAGGGAGGAAGTATGATAAGATCTAGCAGCTACTTCAATGAGTTTTGGGTGATCTACAACTATTATAATGGGTTTTGGCATCTCGTGAATCCAATGTTGTCATGACAATGGTCACACCAACATCTTCTACAACAATATCTTCTAGTCGAATCCAGTGCTTTTCTTGTAAGGTTTTTGAACATCGTTCCAACCAATTCCCTAATAATTTGATGATTACATCCACATCCTTCAAGTTAAAGGAAGATGATTTAGAATAGGAGGATGTCTTTCCTATAAGAGATCCTAGTGACGATGTGCCTGAGGAGGAAGATACAAGTTAGTGTTGGTATGTATGCCCAAAGAGTCAATTATATGATGATTGTAATGGAATAATTGTAAATTATTTGATTAAAACAATAAAGGCAAGCTTCCATTTTATTTTGTTTAATCTTGTTATGAGATAATGATGTAAAATTGTAAATGTCTAGAGAATAATATTACTCAATGATATATGTCTTAAAATATTAGACTTGGACAAATGAGATCATACAGATGTTAAGAGTACATATACATATTGTCATTATGTCCTTGATTGGTTGTTATTGTGGAAGGTTGATTGACAACAATAACACATAAGATCAGAGTGTGGGTTGGTTGATGACTGAATCTCATTAGTCATGATATGGCAATATCAAACTAAGCACAAAGAAACATGTTAGAGAACAATGTATCAGATAGACCCACTGTGAGACGGACACATGGAAGCCATCATCATGGAAGTCAAGGTTAACTCTCATAGCGATGGTGGTGGATGGGGTTATTAGGACAAGATTGAATAATAATGAGGATGGCTGCTCCATGCCTCTAGTTCAATCTGGATATCAATGACAAAGGAACTATACAAACACTATAACACAATACACAAATTGTAGGTTGAAGTTGCTCCCAAATTTTCCATTCACTTGGGTAGAAATGATGTGCGACTAGGTGCCACTCTTTCCTTGTGATGTCATAAGTTGTTATGGACATTCACTACCAACGTAATATGGGACCTATAGGGTCACACACATAGGAACTCACCTAGAATAGGATTTTAGATCTTGAATGATAATTGAATTAAGTACTAAAGTGTTTAGGTGTTTGATTCTCACAACAAATAGCCTGAAAACACTACCAAACAGTCATCTCAAGGGTTGAGACAGGCGTCTGAAGAGTGCCAAATGGTCGTCTCAAGTGTTGAGACGAACATCTAGGGGTCAGAATTACTTTGAGTAGAAATTGGCTAACAAGCAAACTGACCCAACTGACTGGCTCGACTTGGGTCACCAGACGACCGTCTGGGTGACCAAGATGGCTGTCTCATATGGGTGATATGGTCCAGTTAGGCCGAGGGAAGGTTCTAGACATTTCCCTATTTGTTTAGCTTGTGCATTACTTGTTGTTTAAGGAAATCAATATCCCACATTGATGGGAATTGAATTGCCAATTTTGTGTAAAATTGGAAAGTGCAAAATCACCATCTCATATCCCAGATGACCATCTCGCTGGGAGAGACGATCGTTTCGATGCACACAATTTGCAAAACTTCCATAATTGTAGTGAACAATTGAAATCTTTCGGTCCTTTACACTCCCGCACAAACTGGGAACACTGACTTGGCCTATACTATAAATAGAGGAGTACTGGGGACTTCCCAGAGTATAACATAGAGAATTGAAAACCAATTGCACTGATAATTATTGTCCCCTCTGGTTGTGATAACCAAAAGAGTCCAGAGAAGTTCTACCCGACTAGGGAGGGATAGTCAAGGGAGAGAAACAACTGAGGATCATTGTTGTGGGAGACAAGGTTATTGACATGTACACCAATGGGAGGGACAACTCCTTCCTGTCTGTTCTAGCAGGATGACATGAGTTCTACTTGGTTCTCATGGACTACTCTAGAGGAAGGAGTCTTTTGGCTGCTACTAGGAGGAAAAGATCAACTCAAAGTTTGTAGTGAGATCAATGGAGTCGATGCAGTAGTTGTCCAAGTCTTCTATCCATGGAGAAGTAGTCAGACGAGTCCAAGTGCATCCAGGAGCTGTACAAACACTGTCCAAGATAGAGTACACAACTACATTAATGAGGATTGTTGTTGGACTTGTTCCACGACCAGGTATATCTTCGTGAAACCATCCTTTCCATTGCATAGTTATTGACGTGATTTGCTGGTTAATAGGAAATATCTTAGTAATTTGTTTTGTTTCTGCTACCTACCTGGTCTCATATTTTCCTACAATGGTATCAGACCCATGTCAATTAATTATCTTTTCGGATAATGGATATGATCATATTTTAGTTTTAATGTGTTTATTGTTTTTTTCGAAATCGGTAATATATTACTCCAGAAAAGAAAAGGAAAAGTGTGAGCTCTAACAGAATGGAGCTACAAGTAGAACCCAACCCTGTACACAAGGGTTACACTACAAAATCCCAATAAAGCCTAATCTGTGGGGTTAGGTTAGCATGTAGAGAAGGTTGGGCTGTAACAAGCCTAGCAATCTCCTTCTGTAAACTATCAAAAAGGTGTAAGTAATCCATGGCAGGTCCCCCATGAATTATGTTGTTCCTCTCCTACCAAACCTTGTGGCAAAACCCCGTCAGGAAAATACCACCAAACCGGGAAGCCGTCTTCGCCATGGTCCAAGTCACTGCCTCCTGAAGATGGATAGGCGGGGAGTGGTCCCAACTGTTCTTGAGGCATAACCGTTCCCACATGTAGCGGGAAACTTTACACTCAAAGAAAAGGTGGGCATGGGACTCCCCAACCTCTTTGCAAAGCAGGCACAGGGTCTCTGTGTCCAGCCCCAACAAGCCATTCTGTCTCTTGTAGGTAGTTTCCCCAACATCGCTCTATGGGTTAGGGCACTCCACTTGGGAATGAAGCACCTACCCCAAAGAAGCGAATGCCGCGGGACAAGGTTGCCTACCCTCATCTTCCAAGGGTGCAAATGGGGATCCACAAGGTTCCAGATCCCATCACTCTCACAATTGTACAAAAGTCTAACCTCATCCCACTCCGTGTTCATATGTTTCCATACACGGGAATTGTTATAACCCCAATTTTTGGGTTCAATAGGTGAGAAATGTAATTTCTCATATTAAAGATATTTGAACAAATAATGATATAATCTAATTTGAATAAATAGATTTCGTGTGAAATGGCTTTTATTGATTGATTGTAGGCTTTGTTGGCCATTGAGCCCAATTGAAAAGAAAAGGGAATTAAAAAGGAAAAAGGATTGATTAATAAAAGGGAATTATGAGAATTTGACAATTAAAAGAGGTTAAAGGCAAACCAATATTCCCCAATATGGGAATCCGTGCCTTTGGGTTTCCTTGAGGTCCAAGGAACCCAAAATAATGAGATAATAGCAAAGAGATTAGGAATACTAATTAATTTTGATTATTTGGATAAGATAACTTGGGAGAGAAGGAAACCTTCTCATACATTGCAAGTTGTTTCCCAAATTTCGTGAAAAGATAGATAATTCCAAAGCAAACCTTCCAATAAAATTTGAGTTAAAAAGGAGCAAGGGTTTGGGAGATACGAATTTCCTAAGAAATTGCTAAGAATTGGATTTATTTAGAATTTGGAAAAGGTTTTTCCTTTTGATTAAGCGCGGATAACACGGACCGTTGGATCTCAATCCAACGAATTCTGGTCATCGTCTAAGTCCCACTGGGACTAGAACTCTGCAAGTCCAGGGAAACTTTCCTGACTCAATTTCTCGCAATCTAGTGGATGTGCCAGCCTGTGGACAGTCCCATTGGACTCAGGAGAGGAAGACACGAAGTTTTACCCCTGGTTTGCACATGTTTGGTCGTGGTTTTGGGAAACGCCTAACTCGGCAGGAGTATGCCCTGACCCTATATATAGGGGAAGGTGATTGAAGGCACCAGCCTCCCCACAATTCGTTCTCACACGTTCGGAACCCTGAGACGAGTTCACCAACGCCTCCAATTTGGTCCGAGACCTAGATCTCCTCCCTCATCGAGTTGCTAATGTCGTCAGAGTAGAGAGGCTCATCAGTGGTAAAGGGGTGATGCCTAGGAGGAATTGACCCCCAGGCAAATCTGAGAGGGTCAGGTGGAGCCGCTGGACCGATCAAACTGGTCAAAGATGTGCAGATGGCCAGAGTCAACCCTTGAGTTGACTCGGCTGAGGAGCTCGTCTCGGGAACAGGCTGACAGAGGAAGAAGACGACCAGTTTGGTCAGTTACCAAAATGCCCCGCGTTGCTTTCACTATAGGTAAGGGCAAAATTGTCCTTCGGTTCCCTTTTGATTGCAAATAAAGGCACGTGTGTCCCCAGCCATTGGATCCTAAGTGGACCAGCGGGCCACGGATCTAAGGAATCCTAATTTTTCCTGTAATTTGCTAATAAAGCAATAAAAAGAGGTTTTCTTAATAAAATCATATCTGTTGATAGGAAACTCGGATGAAGAAAGTTAATACATGAAAAATGATCAGAAAAATATGAGGAACACATTAAAAATAGTTTAAAAACCTAAATCAGTATATTTTTGCAAAAGTACCTTATATGGATAGAAAAGGTATTAATTTGTGGATATTAACCCTAATTGATGATCAAAAATAGATTTAATTTTGTAAATGTGTAAATTTGAGCTTTATTCACTGGTTTAATGATTACGATAGATTTCAACCTGTTTTGATGATGGAATTGCAAGGATTAGGGTTTTTAAACCTAATATGCTGATTAAAACCCTTAAAAACCCTAGGTTAGGGAAAAAGGGAAGAAAGGATATAATAATATGAAAATTAGGGTTTTTGTGATCCAAACCTGATCTTAAAATATTAATGGAAAATAAAAAGAGATAATTAGGGTTTTATGTATGTTTTGATAAAAATAAAGTAAAAGTGGTAAAATGGAAGTGAAACTCTAATTATGGTCGGAACCTTAAAAAGGGCTAGTAACCTTAGGGCACGATTAGGCCTATTAGATTTGTATAGCATGATTCATGATAGAAAATATTGGATGAATATTTCAGGATTGAATTGTGCTTGTTTGATTTGCTCTGGATTTCTTGATTGCTTGGAATTGTTGATTCTGCAAACCAGGTATGTGGTTAATTATGAATAACCGCTTTAGCTTCCCAATGGATTCCCTGATGTTTAATCGCATTGAATGCAACTAAACTGTTGGATGTTTATTTATTTCATGCAACTATAAAGTGACTATGATTATCACTATAAATGTGCATATATAACTGGCTAGATCCGGGTCCACCTTTGTTACTTTGAAAAGGCTAAAAAAGGGGTAATCCTAGAGCAAGGTCTAGGTTACCGAGAGTTAGAAACTGGGCTACCTACGTGTAGTGCCATGAGACTCTTTAGCGTATCCCGAGTTAAGGAGTGGTCTACTTACGAGTAGTGCCATGTGACTCAACCCTAGAAACTGGTTCACTTATAGGTGGATCATGAGGGGTTTAATGGGGACAACATAGAGGATAGGGTACTCTTGGATCGCAGAGTTATATCTAAAACGTAATCTTAGTTGTTAAATGATTAATTGAAAGATTACATTGTTATCATAGTTGCATGTTTATTGTCTCCCCCACATACCAGCTTTGGCTGACCGACGTTTTGTTTGTCGGCATTTTAGGTACAAGCCAAAAGGACAAATAGTAAATCATCATATTGTGAAATACATGAAGTAAAATACAAGGAGGATTAGTTAGAGTAGAACCCTTAAGTGGATAGAAGTTAGACATCCAAGTTTTCAAAAAGGTATGCAAAAGTTTATTTTTCTTACAACTTTTCAGTATAGTCTGTTAAAATTTGATAATTATTCTTGGTTAATTGCCAAACCTTTGATCCGGAAGTCATGGGTGCGGCTTCGACCTCTCGGTCTCCCTTAATTGGGGGTTACCGGGAGGCGGGGTCGTAACATTTGGTATCAGAGCATAGGTTCCTCATTTAACCATTAATAATTATTAAATTTTACAAACTCCATAGAACCCAAGGGAGTTATTAGAGGATTATCCGAAAGACGGAGGTGTCTAGAAAAGGATCACGACCGGGGGTTGGAAATATTTTCCTCCGCACCGCTTGTCGGAATACAAGGACTCCCGGATCTATGTGACTGCCTGTCCAAAGTCTTAGGGTATGAATCGAAATAAGATACCTTTAGGACTTCTCATCTTATTCATCCCTTCTCTCCACAAAATTCTGATAAGGACCAAAAGGATTAGGGTTTTCTTTCTTCTCCTCACCCTCTTGAGGTATGGGTAAGGTTAATAAGGTTTAAGGAATCCTCCACCAAATTAATGAAAGGCATGTAAATAAGATGTCATGGACATAAGCTTAATAGATTAAGCGCAAACTAAAGAATAGATACATGCTTAGGTCGTATGACATAAGTTGTCATGTCCTCAGAAGAGACCTGAGGCTAGACCTTCTTGTCAGGAGGATAAGTCAGTCTTGGAGATAGAGCTCTCCATTGCAAGTAGAGACCTGGCACATCCTCTGAGGATGATGCTAACCCTAACCCTAAGTGAAGGTTAGAGAGAGATGGGTTGGACCAGGACATGCCTTTGGGATGCCATATGATCCATGGGTGACCTAACACCTTTGGCAACCCAACCCTGGGAAGGGTCATGCATGTTAGGGTAAAGGATAGCTCCTTAGAGGATGATGTTAGTGAAGGACCTTAGAAACCCTATGTTCTTGTGCAAGTAGGGTATAGATGGCATCTAGGGCACGTCATAGTGCTGACAGTAGAATGAAACCCTGAATAAGGAATCATAATGGAGCATAAAGGGTTATGGATGATCTTGAGCAAACATAAGTTCGAACCTAGGCTTCACCCATGTAGAGGATGCTTTTGTGGTTGACCCTTCATGAAGAGATGACCTCTAATGGTGATGTTAGTTGTAGGGTTAGCTCTAGAGAGAGATCAAGAAACCCAGCAAGAAGGTTGGAATCCTAGACTCTGAGATATGAGGAGAAGCCAGGAGTGGAGAATGATGCGACCTAAGTGGATGATAGTGGTTGTCACATGATTGATCTTTATAGGTTGATGATGTCTTGATTGCCATGAGAAGAACCAAACCCTAGAGAGACAAGATGAGGTTTCTAGCACCTACGTGCCTATGGTATAAGTGTTTACCTTCTGAGGAAGGAAGAAGGAGTTCTGTTTACCTTGGAGAGGATTAGTACCTTGTTGGTTGTCCTTTAGGAGGACCCAACTCTAAGTGTTGATCAAGGGAAAAGATGACAGGAAGTGTATGTCATACCCGTTACATGTTTGGTTTGTGGTTAAGAGATAGAGTATGTAGTTGGACACCTACAAGTGAACCTAGGGTCCCTAGGCCTAAGAGGGGAAGTGGTGTACCTGATGTTCATGATGAGAGTTGAGTCCCTATAGAAGCGAGCATGATACTCCTCATGTATAGTGGAAAAGGGAAGCCCTTAAGTTTAAGGTATGTTTGATGAACCCCTCATAACTAGGTTGATGATGAAGAAAAGTATGATCTCGTTCCAACATCGAGGAAAGAGGACAAGTATGACCTAGCATGGTACAGTAAGTGATCTGCTTGTGCCTTAATAGCTTGCTAGGGTTAAGTAGGCTCATGTGGATGTAAACCCTAGACCTCAAAGCTTTTGTGACCTTGTTGTCAAGAGATAGTTTTCCTCCCATCCTGGGAGAAGGATCCCTTTGGTAGGGTGTATATTAGATTTGTTAGTTTAAGGTGACCTAAAGAGGTCTCAAAGGATCTTGAGAAGCTAAGTAAAAAGTACATGTTAGGAGAATGAACCTGTAGACCCATAGACAACTATCTCTAAGTGCATGTGTTACCATGGAGGTAACCGATATGGGGCTTGACCAAGGTAGGAAGGTTGCCATGATCCTGATGAAAGGATGAAAGCCAACCCATGAATGCAGAAAGAGAGATGATGAAAACTTGGGTAAGGTTCTAAGTGAACATGTATTATAATGGAGAATCCTAAGTCTATCCTAGGGTCAGGTAGGGATAAGACCGATGAAAGTAGGAGGCACCTAATTCCCCAGTTGCACATGACCATAGGGTCGGGAGGTAACAACTATCATTGTCTGAGGGCCATGGGTTAGGAGATTGATCACCTTCATGAACTCATGGGACCCAAAGGGCAGATGAGTAGGGCACTCTCTTGATGCACGAGGGAAGAGGGATGACCCCAAAAGTGTTGGCTCCCTATAGACCTAGAGGAGATGACCAAGGATTGTGAGGTGACCCAAGTAGGTTTGAAACCAGTTTTCCATGGGAGTAACTTTGATATCGAGATGAAGCTGATGTTGAGACATATGTGGCACGTTTCAACTTAGATGTAAAAGTGTATTGGCATGGTGGGATGTACCATCTCTACCCTTGGAACAGGAAGAACTCTATATTTGGACTGCAACCAAATGCGTATTTCCTCTTGTTATGGGGGTGAGAGATAGGACATTACGCATGCCATACACCAAGGATAAGAGATGATGTAGGTTGGAACGTTGCCACGAGAAATGGGGATAGAGAAGATAACCTACCTTGGTAAAGTGAATGATACATGGATGGTTCGCAAACACTAAGAGGAATAAGGTAGTCACCTTACGAGGATGTTTTCATCATGAGCTATGTAGAACTTACAAGTTATACAAGGTTGAGTTTGATTACCAGGAAAATGAGCTCAAAAGTGTCCTCAATGAATTTAAACTTAGAGTTTGAGACGAGATGATAAGTGGGATACATGGAAGTGTATGTCTTCAATGTTACCTAATACCTAAGGATGTTAAGTGGTAATGGATGCTCTTGTTGGGATACATCTGACTTGTTTGACTAGACGCTAGAAGAGGTTGTTTGGCTAACCCTAAGTTTGGAAAGGAGAGGTGTTTGGATAACACTCAGATGTAACAAGATGCGTTGAAAAGTTAAGGGTTGTTTGGTTAGCCCGTCTAGTCCTTGATGCAATGAAAGGATGGTGGTAGAACCTCAGATGCACTTATTTGGAAAAGAAGGTGATGAAACCCCGACTAGAGTGGTTTAGGGTTTCGGAGGAATCGATCTTGAAGAATCATGACATATAGGAAATCATGATTGAAGATCACCATACACCGTGGAAAATGGCAATAGCGCTTTGGATGCTTAAGATGAAGTTGCATGTGGTTTATGGCCATGCAAGCCAGGAGGTAAAGGACGAACCCCAGTAACCCAATGTATCGATATAGAGGACAAAAGAGTCCCTAAGAGAGAATGGGAGCTCAACCCCATGGATGTTGTGATAGGTCTCCCCGGGACCAAGGAAGGTCGAGATGCAATATGGGTTATGGTAAGTCGCCTTACCTAGATAACATGAGAAAGAAAGAGTTCTGTTAAGGGATAGATCTAGTTGAACTACCCATGAGAGAGATGGTTCAACTACACCATGAAGCGAGTTCAAAGGTTCTTGAGTTTGACCTAAAAGTTTCCTTCTAAAGGATGGAAGTAGGTGTATGAAGAACTCAATGTTAGTATAGTTTGTCACCCCTAACTATGGTTAGAGTGATCCAGACTAATGGGTCTGATGAGGGCACGTGGGCTCGTTCAGGGTGACATCTAGAGACAGTTCTTGTCCTATGAAAGATGTGACAATGACCACCATAGCTAGTATCAGGTTGTATAAGAAGCTCTGTAAAGGAGGTTGTGTCGGTCACCACTTCAGTAAGGTGATGTTGGTGAAAGGGACCACATGATGGTTAGAAAAGGGACCACAATGTGTGTAGATGAAGTCACTTTAATTGTGTAAGGGCTGAAAGGAGCCTAGAGACGATGAGAGTCATGAGCAGATGCAATGTAGACTGACATACAAGTTACTGTGGAAGAATATGTGAAAATCTGACCCCTCTAAGTTATAGCTAAGGGAGATGAGTCCCCGATGCATGGGTTCTTTTGATATGGTTTGGTGGAGAAGGTTAATATTGACCTTACCCCTTGGGATAAAGTAATGTGGGATGTTTTCCATGTGTCCAATTTAGAGCACTATGTGAGGTACCCAGACCATGAGCTAAACAATGAACCTAGTGAGCCCCAAGGGAGGCTGAAATGGCCTGAGTCACCTGTGTAGTTTATAGACTCCAGGATGAAAGAACTCAAAGAAAAGAATATGTGATGATAAAGGTTCTTTGGAAGTGCCATGGGTAAGGTAAAGGCACATAGGGACGTTGATGGACATGGAAAAGATTTATCCTGAATTGTGTGTTTGTTTGATGGAATTTTGAGGATAACATTCTTATAAGAGGGGAAGGATGTTATAACCCCAATTTTTGGGTTCAATAGGTGAGAAATGTAATTTCTCATATTAAAGATATTTGAACAAATAATGATATAATATAATTTGAATAAATAGATTTCGTGTGAAATGGCTTTTATTGATTGATTGTAGGCTTTGTTGGCCATTGAGCCCAATTGAAAAGAAAAGGGAATTAAAAAGGAAAAAGGATTGATTAATAAAAGGGAATTATGAGAATTTGACAATTAAAAGAGGTTAAAGGCAAACCAATATTCCCCAATATGGGAATCCGTGCCTTTGGGTTTCCTTGAGGTCCAAGGAACCCAAAATAATAAGATAATAGCAAAAGGAATAGGAATACTAATTAATTTTGATTAATTGGATAAGATAACTTGGGAGAGAAGGAAACCTTCTCATACATTGCAAGTTGTTTCCCAAATTTCGTGCAAAGATAGATAATGCCAAAGCAAACCTTCCCATAAAATTTGAGTTAAAAAGGAGCAAGGGTTTGGGAGATACGAATTTCCTAAGAAATTGCTAAGAATTGGATTTATTTAGAATTTGGAAAAGGTTTTTCCTTTTGATTAAGCGCGGATAACACGGACCGTTGGATCTCAATCCAACGACTTCTGGTCATCGTCTAAGTCCCACTGGGACTAGAACTCTGCAAGTCCAGGGAAACTTTCCTGACTCGATTTCTCGCAATCTAGTGGATGTGCCAGCCTGTGGACAGTCCCATTGGACTCAGGAGAGGAAGACGCAGAGTTTTACCCCTGGTTTGCACATGTTTGGTCGTGGATTTGGGAAACGCCTAACTCAGCAGGAGTATGCCCTGACCCTATATATAGGGGAAGGTGATTGAGGGCACCAGCCTCCCCACAATTCGTTCTCACACGTTCGGAACCCTGAGACGAGTTCACCAACGCCTCCAATTTGGTCTGAGACCTAGATCTCCTCCCTCGTCGAGATGCTAATGTCGTCGGAGTAGAGAGGCTCGTCGGTGGTAAAGGGGTGATGCCTAGGAATTGACCCCCAGGCAAATCTGAGAGGGTCAGGCGGAGCCGCTGGACCGATCAAACTGGTTGAAGATGCGCGGATGGCCAGAGTCAACCCTTGAGTTGACTCGGCTGACGAGCTCGTCTCGCGAACAGGCTGACAGAGGAAGAAGATGACCAGTTTGGTCAGTTACCAAAATGCCCCGCATTGCTTTCACTACAGGTAAGGGAAAAATTGTCCTTCGGTTCCCTTTTGATCGCAAATAAAGGCGCGTGCGTCCCCGACTGTTGGATCCTAAGTGGACCAACGGGCCACAGATCTAAGGAATCCTAATTTTTCGTGTAATTTGCTAATAAAGCAATAAAAAGAGGTTTTCTTAATAAAATAATATCTGTTGATAGGAAACTCGGATGAAGAAAGTTAATACATGAAAAATGATTAGAAAAACACGGGGAACACATTAAAAATAGTTTGGAAACCTAAATCAGTATATTTTTGCAAAAGTACCTAATATGGATAGAAAAGGTATTAATTTGTGGGTATTAACCCTAATTGATGATCAAAAATAGATTTAATTTTGTAAATGTGTAAATTTGAGCTTTATTCACTGGTTTAATGATTATGATAGATTTCAACCTGTTTTGATGATGGAATTGCAAGGATTAGGGTTTTTAAACCTAATATGTTGATTAAAACCCTTAAAAACCCTAGGTGAGGGAAAAAGGGAAGAAAGGATATAATAATCTGAAAATTAGGGTTTTTGTGATCCAAACCTGATCTTACGATCTTAATGGAAAATAAAAAGAGATAATTAGGGTTTTATGGATGTTTTGATAAAAATAAAGTAAAAGTGGTAAAATGGAAGTGAAACTCTAATTATGGTCGAAGCCTTAAAAAGGGCTAGTAACCTTAGGGCACGATTAGCCCTATTAGATTTGTATACCATGATTCATGATAGAAAATATTGGATGAATATTTCAAGATTGAATTTTGCTTGTTTGATTTGCCCTGGATTTCTTGATTGCTTGGAATTGTTGATTCTGCAAACCAGGTATGTGGTTAATTATGAATAACCGCTTTAGTTTCCCGATGGATTCCTGGATGTTTGATCGCATTGAATGCAACTAAATTGTTGGATGTTTATTTATTTCATGCAACTATAAAGTGACTATGATTATCACTATAAATGTGCATATATAACTGGCTAGATCCGGGTCCACCTCTGTTACTTTGAAAAGGCTAAAAAAGGGGTAATCCTAGAGCAAGGTCTAGGTTACGGAGAGGTAGAAACTAGGCTACCTACGTGTAGTGCCATGAGACTCTTTAGCGTATCCCGAGTTAAGGAGTGGTCTACTTATGAGTAGTGCCATGTGACTCAACCCTAGAAACTGGTTCACTTGTAGGTGGATCATGAGGGGTTTAATGGGGACAACACAGAGGATAGGGTACTCTTGGATCGCAGAGTTATATCTAAAACGTAATTTTGGTTGTTAAATGATTAATTGAATGATTACATTGTTATCATAGTTGCGTGTTTATTGTCTCCCCCACATACCAGCTTCAGCTGACCGACGTTTTGTTTGTCGACGTTTTGGTACAAGACAAAAGGACAAACAGTAAATCGTCATATTGTGAAATACATGAAGTAAAATACAAGGAGGATTACTTAGAGTAGAATCCTTAAGTGGATAGAAGTTAGACATCCAAGTTTTCAAAAAGGTATGCAAAAGTTTATTTTTCTTATAGCTTTTCAGTATAGTCTGTTAAAATTTGATAATTATTCTTGGTTAATTGCCGAACCTTTGATCCGGAAGTCATGGGTGCGGCTTCGACCTCTCGGTCTCCCTTAATTGGGGGTTACCCGGAGGTGGGTTCGTAACATGAATCATACAAAGTGGTGGCATTGGACCCCCGGAGAGTCCCATTGTATCTCTCTCTCATCCAGGAAGCCCAAATACCCAGGGGGTGCCTAAGGAACCGATCAACCCTTTTGAGATTGGACTATCTTTGGGTCTCACCCATGTCTTGTATCCCTAGACCTCCGAACTGGAGTGGTTTGGTAATGGTATCCCATTCAACACCATGACCCTTGCCACCCCATAAGAAAGAAGACGTCAGGCGTCTAATGCTCAACAACGTCGGAGTAGGAAGGGTGCACAGATCGCACCAGAACTGTACCATACTCTGAATGACTGACTTGATTAGCACGAGTCGGCCCACTAAAGAAATCTGAAGGCCAACCCAACTAGCAATTTTACCCCTAATCTTGTCAAGGCACAAGTTGTAATCTCTAGAGAACCCTCTCCCTCCCTAAAGGGGAACGCCAAAGTATCTGGTGGGCAAACATCCCCTCCTAATGCCAAAGTAACTTCTTAGCCTTCCCCTTCTCATATCACAAGATTTAGAGAGAAAAATACTTGACTTCACATTGCTCATGTATAAACCAGTGAGCCTCCCAAAGTTCACCATAACCTTCTTGAACTCCACAAGTCATTTAGCATGCCCCGTGGAGAACAATAGAATGTCGTCTGCAAAGATGAGGTGTGACAACACCTTAATGACTTCGATCTTGAACGACTTGATCTTGTTATGGTCCTCCACATTCTTAATCAGAGTCGTAAGGCTCTCCATGACTATAAAGAGGAGGGGAGAGAGGGGGTCACCCTGGCAAAGTCCATTCTTAGTTGTGAACATACCCACAGGGGCCCCATTTACAAGTATAGAGAAGGAGGTGGTTTGTACACACTGTTGCATCAAGTTGATCCATCTATCGCAGAACCCCATGGATCTCATGATCTTCCAAAGTGTGTCCCAGTTGACGAAATCATATGTTTTGGTTATGTCGAGTTTAACACAGGCCTTCTTAGAACTATTTTTAACTTTGAAATCAGTGAGAAACTCCAAGGCAAGCAGCGAGCAGTCTGAGATCCTTCTCCCTTTAATGAAGGTTGTTTGATTTTGTTAGATGATATCAGGGAGGTGCATCTTGAGCCTATTCGCTAAGATCTTGGCAAAGATCTTATAAAACGTCGAGAAGCAAGCAATCGGTCTAAAATTTGTCATATTGTTGGAAGGTATATTTTTGGGGATGAGTTTGATAAAGGCGTGATTGACCTCCCTTACCATTCTCCCCTTCACCATAAACCATCTTACCGCTCTACATATATCATCTTTAATTACCGGCCAACTCATCTGAAAGAACCTCCCATTGAAGTCGTCGGGGCCAGGGGTCTTATTAGCCCCAATTGAGAAGGCAACCAACCTCACCTCTTCGTCTATCACCTGTTTACAAAGGTTGAAGTTCATAGCCTCATTCACTCTCCTCGTAGGGAGAGGCAAATTACATTGTTGCATACCAGGTTGGTTATACAAATTTTGAAAGTAGTGCACCACTTCAATACCCACCTATTTCCTCCCTTCAGTAATAAATCCATCATCTTTGACCAGGGAAGAAATATCATCTTTAATGGACCTCTTCTTCACAGCTGAGTAGTATATCTTAGTGTTCCGGTCACCATCTTTAAGCCAAGCCATTCTACTTCTTTGCCAATAGAAACATTCCTCAGCTTTCTCAAGATTGACAATCTTTTTCTCCATGTCTCTTTCCTTGTTTATCACTTCAGGACATAGAGGATTGCTACGAACCCGTAAGGCAGCCTGCTCATAATCAATCCTAGCAGCGGACAACAAGTTTTTGATATTGACTTTTTCCCTAGCCCAATTCATCATACAAATCTTGGTATTTTTCAACTTCTTACAGACAACATAGAGTGGGTTCCCATCTATACAGACATTCCAACCTTTGTCAATGACCTCCTTGAATCCCGGCCAAGTAGTCCAAAGATTGAGAAATTTGAAAGGTTTGGGGGCAGAATCCTCATTTTTCAGATTGAGCTGCATCCACGTGTGGTCACTAAAAGGGTGTGAACCAAGCTTGATGAACGAGTTGGGAAAGATATCCGCCCAAGCTTCATTAACAAAACCTCTATCCAATTTGCAAGCGATTCATCTATGAATACTTTGCTTATTGGACCAAGTCACATGCCCACCGGTCATATTAAGTTCCGTGAGCACGACATCATCAATCACCTGGTTGAAGTTCTCCATAACAGACTCGGGCACCTATTTCCCTCCTTTTTTCTCCCCAACCATTCTCACAATGTTGAAATCCCCGACCACCAACCATGGGATCTGTTGTTGCACTTCCTGTCTAATGCTCTCCCACAGTGGGAGTCTGTCTCTTTCCAAATGTTCCCCGTACACAGCAGAGATAATACAAGAGAAACCACCTTTGTTAAAGCAGCTAACAGTGAAACACTGCTCTGTTTCATCTATGGGAGCCATGTTCCAACAGGATGGGTTCCATCCAATACAGATCCTACCCAAATCAACACGATTAAGGTTGTCTAGGTAATCCCATCCAACAGGGAAAAGGGTGCTCACCCTCTCCTTCCCGTTCCTTCTTATTTTCATCTCCAAACAGAAGCACAAATCGACCCCTAAATCATTGACGATTGCTTTGAACTTCTTTTGGCTTCGAGGAAGTGAGGCACCCCTCACATTCCAAGCTAGGATAGACATATCTATCTGGTGGAGGACCCTCTCCCTCTTCCGAAGCGGGTCTAGGTGCTGCTTCCTCCTCTGCCATTACAAGTGATGTTGCGTGTGTGCCGCGGGCTCAGGTTGGGCCCTGTGTCGCCCAAGATCTCACCATCTTCAGTGCTATTGTTGTTGAGTGCTGCAAAACAGTTGGCAGTCCCAACATACTTGACACCTTGGTTAAACCTATCCTCGGTGGTTGCTAGTGCCGGTGAGGCCTGTGAGCCCACCATAGACTAGGTAGCAGAGTCCTGCTCTATCTGGCTTGTGAACCCAATCACCACAACAGCCGTAGCCTCAGGGTCATTCCCCCTGGTATTGGCCTCAGGGGTCTCTGCATCATTCGTGGGGACGCCGTGCAAGGACACAATGTTCGTGGGCATGGGTACGATGTGCACTGGCACACCCACCTCCAGCACTCCTCCGGTCAAGTAGAGGCCAAGCTCCTGCTGTCTTCCTTGCCGGTCCGCTCTAGTACCACCAGCTATGGAGACTGGTCTTCTGGCCAGGCGCCGCCGTCTGCTTTTGGACTGACCTGTCCTAAAGGCAGGGGTTGCAATTGTAGGTGGTCGAGGCCTAGGGCAATCTCCATCGCTGTGTCCGAAAACACGACAAGAACTGCAACAATCAGGAAGGGCCTCGTAAAGAACCTTGATTTCCCAAGCTTGACCATCGGGGAGCGCCACCATCACAACAGGTGGGGGTTTCTTGTCAACTGAGATGTCAACGCAAAAGTGAGCATATCCTATCTTGGATCTCTAGGTCCTTTTTTGAACACCCGAGGTGTGCCCACAACATGGGCGATGATCTCCACGACTTTGGGTGACCAGTGGGTGCCGATGTTAGGCAGTGAAGCCCACACTGGGGCAGTTTTGAGAGTCGCGCGACGGAGGTCAACCTCCGACATCCATCTCCTCACCAGCACAAGCTGCTAGTCAAAGAACCAAGGTCCAACCTCAGTGGCCTTCTTCATATCATTATTGGTCGTGAAATGAACCAGTATCAGTCTGCTCACCTGGATCAAGGCTTCCAGGTCACCCCGAGGTCTGCACGAACGAACCATCCAACCTTGGATTTGCTCGATCACCAGTTTCTTCTTTCCCAGCACCTGGACCAAAATGGAGAAATGGTGGTAGTCTTTCACCGGCTCGGAGAAGCTTGTCCATGGTCTGTCATCCCCGTCCTTGTAGAAGGCTTGTCGTGGATCCCTCGGAGCCAGCGCTGACTTTATAGTAGCCTCTTCTTGATCCTCGATCAGGGTACTGATCCAGGGTCTCTCTAAGGTGACGTCCACACCCAGGGAGGACCATGGCACAACCGCAGGGTCGGTAGGCCATCGAGACCCTCCAGAGGCAGGAAGATCGGTTGTTGTGGTAGTGGCAGTATGTGGCGACGGGGTTGGAGTTGGGGTTGGGGCTATTTTTGTTGTTGATGATAAGGTTAAGGATGTGGATGCGGATGTGACTGTGGAGGTATTTGGGGGTGGAGGTGTATTGGGGTTGTTGGGGACATTAGATGGCACGACGCCATTACTGTGGGAAGAAGAGGTGGCTGGGATAGGGTCAGAAATTGAAATCGCAGGGGTTGTAGGGGATAAAGCGAGGGAACCGCCCCCGCCCGCCATGGAAACGGTGAGCAGAGCACAAGCCCCAGTCCTAGAGATGGAACAGAGGTTTCTCTCTCTAGAATGGAAAGGCAGGGTTTTTTGTTCCTTTAACTGGTTGATGTGCATGTCTATCTAATCACCACATATTGAACCCAAATGAATATATATATATATATATATATTGAAAGAAGTCAGGAGATCATCTATTCATCCCGCTCTCCTCATGCAGGCAAACCACAGATCTAGCATTACACAAATTATTTTGCGAAAGAAATATGGTAGTGCTACTACCATTACATTTGTTTCTAACATACCACTCCCTGATAGGTTCAGGAGGTCTGACATATTGGAACGGGCCAATTTTGTTTCTGAGGTGGCATTTGGCTAAGCCATTTGCAGCCTTGTTGGATGACCTCACGACATGCCTGATCTGCCAATCTCTGTTCTCCCGAAGGAGCTTCTGGATGTCATATAGTAGGTGGGAGAATCTGGGATTTGCCTTACAGACAACCTTGATCATCTCGGTTGCTTGTTTGCAATCGGTTTCAATTATCAGGCGTCTGCAACACATAATTTTAGCTTAGTTCATGGCCGCTGCGATTGCGGTTTGTTTCGTGTGTACAACAATATCAGTAGGAAAAAGCCATCCATAACCATCTACCCAGTCTCCATTGTCGTCTCTGATTATCATCGTTGTAGTGCTTGTATGTCTAAGGAGAGTTGCATCCACATTCATCTTTAGACTATCCATAGGCGGAGGTGTCCACTATACGTCCTTCTGTGAGCTGGCGTCGTTGGCCGACATATCTTTCTACCATACTTTCCTTGATAGTTCAGTTTCTAGTCTGATGTATTTGATGATATGTCCAGTTGGTTCATTATGTGGTGATTAAATAGACGTGCACATCAACCAGTTTAAATATTCACATCGCATGAATATATATATATATATATATATATATATATATATATATATATATATATATATATACATACATATGCAATTTACATGTGTCACCATAAAATCGGTTTTGATGTTGGATGTAAATCATGGTTATGGCCAAAATGCCAGATCTGTGTGTGCATAGTTGTGGTTATTTATTCATGTTGTTAATCAATATTCATATCGAGCCTCTCTCTCCTTTTCAAATATAAATAATTCTCTTCTTCCTATTTCCTCTTGAATGTATCTCGAGATTTTCTCCATATACAATGTAATAAGAAGTAGGACAATTTTAATCTATGTT
This sequence comes from Alisma plantago-aquatica, assembly GCA_963693085.1. Taxonomy (NCBI): domain Eukaryota; kingdom Viridiplantae; phylum Streptophyta; class Magnoliopsida; order Alismatales; family Alismataceae; genus Alisma; species Alisma plantago-aquatica. The sequence continues at coordinate 762,102,233 of OY856414.1, forward strand.
TCAACGTGAGATGATGATCTACACAAAGGCAAAACAAGCGGCTTGTAAGATGACCCGATCTACTAGAAGACTGAGGAGGCCAGATGACAGGAGGGTGAGTCGATCGATTGGTGGCCCAACCGATCGGCTGGAGGTGTCTCGATGCTTCTTGGATCTGAGTACCAGATGACCGCTTCAGAAGAGCCCAACTGAGCCACTAAGAGGAGAGCCGACCAATTTAAGAGTTGAACCAATCAACCTGGATTGGTTCAAGCATATATCTTCACCAAGAACATGTTGCATATGATCTGGAGCATAGGTCGTAGTAATTCCTTATAGCTCCAATGAATTACATTAGTATGGCCATAACTATCACTTGTGTGTGTTTTGTTTGTTGCATGTTTTTGTTGGGGGATATCATGTATATGATATGTACTATATATGTGGTGATTGGATAAAGTATATGAATATTTATAGAAACTCCCTCATTAAAATATTATGTCTTAGATGCTTTCCATAAGTAGCACACATGAAAAGCTTGACCAACTAAATGTTTTTGGCACTAGACATGATCTATTGGAGTTTTGACTCCCTGTGGACTTTGGTCCCTTGGGCTTTGCCCTATAGAAATTTGGCTCACTTGAGTGGGCCAAGTACCCCACAACCCTACACAGTGGATAGGGATTAGTTGTCCCCCTGTTAACTGGAATAACTAATAAGGCACTAGTGTCATTCTCTCCTAGAGTGTGAGAATACAAGGCACTTAGCCCTAGAAAAGATATGATAGGAAGGTGCCAAAACTTGCGGAATTGAATATCTTGAAATTGATATACTTTGTGAATAGCTTGGATCAATTTTGCATACTTGAAACATTGAATCTTTCTTAGTGATATTCTTCTGAAAGATTTGCTATCTTAAAATTGACACCCTAGAATGGTGCACCGTCTATCTCCTGGAACTGTGATGGTAGATATGTGGGTCTGTCCTAGCAGGGTGCATACTTATCATTTTGGATTTTGGGTTGGGCTTAAATAGGTGATCTTAATTGGATTAAGCACCTAGAAGCATACATATTATCAATGGCAAGGAGTTTCACATTTCATATATCCAAGAGTTGCAAATGATGCAATTGGCAAAAGTTGCCTACATCATAGAAACAAGTTGTGGGTGACAACCCTAGCTAGTTCATGATTTGATGAAATTAGGATATTGGCCCGCTAGAATATTGTACACTGCAATATTCTGAATTGATATTGAGGGCTGTCAATTTGAATAAAATAGAGGGAGCAATAATAAATAAAGATCAAAATAATATCGTCAAAATTATCAAATCAAACCAAATCAAAATGTTTCAAAAAACCTGCAATATTTTTCTGTAGAATCAAATGTCAAACACAAACAAGTTAAAATTTTGATTAGTCCTTAAGAAGTACAAAATGGGATAAATTCCACAATTGGTTAAGGACTTTGAGAAATGTTATCATCAATGAGCGAAAGCTCTATGTCCTTGATAGACCAATGCCAGAGGAACCACTCCAAATGCGCCTAAGGCTAAATGAATGCTTATTGGAAGCATGCCAATGATGCTTTAGACATTTGAATACCTAATTCTATGTTGTATGGACCATGAGTTTCATGAACAACATGATAAAATGCACATTCTTGAGATGGTAACACATCTTAAGAACCATGTATAGCATAGAAGGTATAATGTCTCCAAAGCGCTAAGTTAGTGCAAACTGACAAAGGGAGGTCCAATAGACCCCATGTGCTCCATATAATTGGACATGTGGAATGACTGGGATTTCTCTTAGGTCAAGAGTTGACAATGAATATGATTATTCAAGCATTGCATGAATCATATAGTCAGTTTATCAAATGCTTGGCATGTTGATGCCAAAATAAGGAAGAAGAAGGACAAATCCGTGTTGGTGATCAATGGAAGTGAGTCCTAGGTCTAAGTCAATTCTAAGAAGTGTTCTAAGGATGAACATAAGTCCAAGTCTATTACACTCAAGTTATAGAGAAGGGTAAGTGTAAAAGGAATATGTCCTTTTCACTGAAAGGATAAAGAAAACAAAGTGCCACCATTATCACTTGTCTGGACATTGGAGATAAACCTAAAATATTAACTCCTAAAAATGTCCTATTGTTCAAATTTAATATCAACTCCAAGATGAATAATATAGGTTCTTCCAAGACAATGTATTCTAAAACGAAAAGTTATTATAGTCGGTTAACCTTAGTAGGCCTACAATTTGAACAGTCTCTAGATCATCCTTTCATCCATTTTTATGGGCAATATATTGTATAATAGAATATATATGGACTATATAAATACCAAACCATGCAAATATGTAGTTAGATGCTTATTTGTACAAGTTCATGCCGACAAAACTTATGAACATTAAATTTTCGACATGATTGTTTCCTCATTCAGCTAGCAATTGAAAAGGTGTTGGAGCAACTACCTTAATGAGGCTTAATGGCTTGAAATTCATTATGCAACTAAAAGAGTTTAATATGGATTCAAACAAAAATCAATAACAATGAAATGTTTTTTATTTAGTACATACACTTATTGGTAATTTACTAAACCAATTCACAGACACACTAGTACTATAACTCAATAAATTGAGAACAACATATAAATCTTAGTTGTCCCTTTCTCTCAAACATTAGAAGGTAAAAGATGTGTTCTTAACAATTTTTCTTACTTTCCCATATTGCAGTAATGTAGATTGAAAAGAATAGTTTATCTCTTCTATTTCTTCAATCTTTGCCAAGAAAAGTCAGAGAGCATTTTACACAAAGTCATTATGGTTCAGTTCTGTTATAATATATATTGTGTGGAGAAATAATACAAACAATAAATTAAATAGGAAAGTGCCTCTTTATTGACCTTTAAATTAAAGGACACTTAAAGATACAAAGGTTACTAGAGAAAAACGAATTAGGGGAATTTTGTTGGAAAATGTAATTAGGGGAATTTTGCTAGCAATTTGGATACCAAATGAATGCTCCAAGTTCATTACAAAAAATAAATTAAAGACAACAATCCATGATACATGAAGTTAAAATTATTATTAAGAGAAAATGTTCAATCCCATAAAAAGAGAAATCTTAAAGAATTAACCTTATATGCTTGCAATAAAATGTGACACAAATACTCTAAAAGGGATTCAAGAAGAAAGTAAATGCATTACTTTTAGGAAAAAAATTCTTAAACCAAAAGAGTTAGACATGTTCATTTCAAAACATAATATTAACTATTCCTTAAAGTCAATTAATGATTATGGAGAGAAGAAAGGGTGTATCTATAGCTATAATGAAGCATATGATTCATATAACAGTACAAACATGATCTCCTTAGAATAACAACTCATTCTAAAAATTATAGATTTAACCCCTAACAAGTTATAATGAATTTGAAATTGGAAAATATGTAGAAATGATAAATTAGATGAAAATCAAGATATAAGAACGATTGAAGTATGCTACTCTTTGGATCACTTATTAAAAAGATTCTAAAAATGAAATATAAAACCACATAAACTATAGACATCATGGATCACATAAGAGAAATGAAACCAGAAATAAAAGAATTAAGAACTAGCATTGGATCTCTACAGACACTATCACATATGGAGCAAGACACAACATAAATGTTTTTCCCTACAACATTGGATAAACATCCCATAGTATAGTAGAAGAAGAAAGAGAAACTAATTATCTTTACTCAATATAAGAATTCATCAAGAGAAAATGGAAGGCAAAAGTAATTACTAAAATGTAGAAAATGTTATAGTTCAAGGAATTTACACTTCAACTCAAGAGAAGAAATAAATTGTAGAAGAGAAGATTTAGTATAAAAAAAATAAAGAACATAAACTACTCATATAATCAATTATACCACTAATGGTCACCTACAAACTAATTTCAAAATACTAGAAGCATATATATGTATAGAAAGTATTGATATTAAAACATCATTTATTCTACTAAAAACTTATCCGAAGATATTATCAATTTATACACCATCTTAAATAGTACTTTACCAATTATTGCTGATGATGAAGGAATATATTTAAATATTTAGGAAAAGAAAATAAATTTAAATTTAGAAAGTGAGCCAAAGCTATTCTTCACAATAAGGAAAGACTCATCACTAACCTCTCCTAACAAGAGTATTTATTTTAGGATAAAGACTCTATTGGAATGTACTCTACACTGGTTAATGAAATATCTCTACAAAGGTAATGGAAACAACTTTAATCTCATGATCCAACTTGATTTTCCAAGAGCCTATACCAGTTACATATGTAAGCAGAGGCAGTATAAGGCCTATCTAAAATTGGACATTTCCAAGGCTTATGATAGTGTTCAGTGGGACAAATTGTGGTGGATTATGCAACAGATGGGGTTCAATGAACAATGGATTGGCTGGATGAGATAATGTATTGGGACCACTAGTTTCTCAGTCCTGGTGAATGGTACCTCTGTTGGGCTCTTTAAAGGTAGCAACGGGCTGCGCCAGGGTGATCCCCTTTCCCCCCTTCTTTTTGTACTTGTTATGGAATATTTCACAAGGAGGATGCAGGAAGCTAAAAATTGGAAGGAAGTAAAGCCTTACACTGTTCACGGCACGAAGGTATTGACACATTTGATTTTTGCTAATGATGTTCTTGTTTTCATGGAAGCCAAGCAGCATTATTTGGAAAATCTTAAAAGATTACTGATCGATTTCGGGAAACAAATGGGGCTGTGCGTTAATACAAATAAAACGCAGATTTTCCTGTCAAAAAACTGCTATCTGGTGGATGACAGACTCACACAGGAAATGGGTGTTGAAAGAGGCGCATTTCCTACCAAATACTTGGGATTTCCTCTTGTTGGTGGCAACCTTCACGTCAAAGATTTTACGGACTGCATTGACAAAGTGGATGAGATGATTAATAGATGGCCTACACAAAAGACCTCCATGGCTGGGCGTAGAACCTTGATTAAAGCTGCTATTGAAGGTCTCCTCATTTTCTGGGCACAATAAGGTGAGGTTCCTATTTCTGTCTTGGATAGAATTGAAATGAAGATTGCTAATTTTCTGTGGGGAAGTGAGTATCATCCTATGAAATACTCTAGACTGGCCTTTCCCTTAGATGAAGGTGGACTGGATCTGAAGACTCCTAGAGACATTGCCAGATGGGGATCCATAAGAAGGCTGATTGCATACCAAGAAGGCTCATCTACATGGGGTAAATGGATGAGACAAAGATACCCAAGATGGCTGGATTTTATCCCAAACATAAGAGAAGGTTACTCAAGATCTATTAATGTCATGAGAGAGATATGGCCACAAGTTAGACACCTGTTTATTTTAAATAATTCAGGAAATTGGCAACTCATCGACAAGAAGGCTAACTTATGGGAGTTGTCCCATGCTAGAGGCATGAAGGATCCAGTGGGAGAACAAATTTGGATGGATAGGATGGTGCCCAAATGGAGCATTTGTGTATATAAATTTTTGCATTATATTCTTGCTACCTTTGATAGAATAAAGAGCTGGAACTATGATATATCTACTGCATGCCTGCTATGTGGGGACAAGGATGAAACACATTACCATCTAGTGGGCGAATGCGAGTTCACGAAGGATATCTGGGAGGAATTATGCAGAGAGTTCAGACTTCAAATGCAACTCACCAATGATCCCAGGTAGATGCTTGTTAAATGCGGAAGAGATATGAAGAAGAATCTTTTGTTTGCTGCCCTTTGCTACCACATTTGGGAGGAGAGGAATGCTAGAAAACATTAAGAAAAGTCCACGAATGCCACAAATATTGCTGTAAAAATTTGTAAATGCATTAGACGTAGACTACGTTTTTAGATGTGTGAGTTGTAATGCTGTCCCGTGTGTATGGCGTTGGGCCTACATGTAACTTTGACCCCCCTAATAATTGTTAGGGGGATGTTGGAATATAATTACCGAATTCTGATACATATTTGTATATATATGTTTGTGTGTGTGTCTATTACTGGTAAGATGTAGATATTACATAAAGTGTTGGATCATATTCTATGCTATCTCATGATATACATGAGATATCACTAAGAAAAAAATTGCTTTATTGAATGACACTGTCACAAAACATATTTCTTTGTTAAAGGATAAATGTAATATCTCGGCCCACTTGCCAGAGCTCTAGTAGAATTTTAGGAATGACAAGTGGCCCCACACACCACCACTAGTGTTAATCGCATGCTTTATCCTCACTAACGCGTAAGACAATATCAACTTCCCAACTGGTCACCCATCCTAGTACTTTATCCTCACTAACTCATAGCCAGTATCAACTTCCAAACTGGTCACCCATCCTAGTACTACTCAGGGCAGATCACAATTAACAACATAGTTCAGTAGTGATGGTCTCCCTTAAAAGCAGGTGCACTTTGGTGATATGGGTAGTCCAATCATTCCTTTTAAGATCATTTTACTTATGGCCTCAAATATTGGGATGTTACAATCTCCCCCACTTAGACTCTTGGCGTCCTTCTCAAGGCTCAATTGTATGGCCACATAATCTCACCAAATTTTAGTGCAGACCTATTTACACCCAATTGTCAACCATGGCTACCAGCAAGGGTGGATCCATCACCACGGATATCCCTTTCTAACATGCATGAACCATACGGCTCAAAGACTGGCATGTCACACACCCAAGTGGGCCCACCTACTAGATGGGAATTGGCTGTGATACCATTTATAAAACCCAGACCCACTGTCCAAGGCTCTAGAAGAGTTTTAGTACTGACAACTAGCCCCATAAACCACCACTAGCCTTAGTTGTGTTCTTTTTTCTCACTCACATGCAAGTCACAATCAACTTCCTAACTAGTCACCCATCCTGGTACTACTCTAGGTTGAGAATGATTAACCACAAAGTTCTTTAATGATGGACCCCCTAAAAAAGGAGGAGCACCTTGGTGATATGGATGGTCCAATCATTCCTATTAAGATCATTTTACCTGATGACTCAAATCTCGTAATGTTACATCATGGAACTTTTTGCGTTGTCGATATTTTTAATTGAGCAAAATACTAGATAATTTTTAGAGTTTGATAGTTTCTACTTCATTATCATGTCTTCTCTTATTTATAAGATCATAAAAGAACTTAGCATAAATGAGCATATCATCAATGAAATCCTGTAACAAAATATCAAGGTATAGTTTTTTTAACAACTTCCATGAGTTTCTAATACCTCTTTTCAAATGTACCTTTATCAATTTATATTGTAACGTGATCCTTGGGGTGTAAGGGTCTTCTTTAGGTGATTTTTTTTCCTTTACCTTTCCTTTCATCACTGTCTTGTTACGTACGAGATCAAATTTCTTCCTTGGCACAACTGTAATGATTTCAGGTTCATCATTAGATATTGTTACAACTTCTTGTCAAATTTTTGGAGCTATGGTTTCAAGCACAGTTTATGACATGAGAGTTGTTTAATATCCCCTAGAATTTAACTTGGTCATGGAAGCGATCCTTCCATGTTGTTTATTGATAAATTCAGATAATTTTGTCAATTGTTGATCAATCATCTTATTGTGGTTCTACAAATTAGATATATGCCCAATCACACAACCCATTTGGGCTTGCAACATACTCATGATGTTGTTTCTAATTTTGCTTTAGTTTGGTTTGTCATTGATATTTTCTAGTTTTGGTTGTTTGGATCTGCTGTTGAAAGTTGTTTCCATTCCACTAATAGGTTGTTTTGTGGGTGAACCCAAAGGTACCCCACCTCTTGTTGGTATGTATGCCTAGAGATACAATCATATGATGAATGTAATGGAATATATTGTAAAATGATTTGATTAATAATAAAGGTAATCATCATATTTATTATGTTTTATTCTATTATGAGATAATGATTTAACACAACAAATGTATAAGGAATGATATTACCAAATGGGTATGTCTTTGGGTTGAGGACCTTAACAATGAGATCATACAAATATCAAGATTATATATACATTCTTGTTAAGTCCCTAGTCGGATGTCATTGTGGAAGGCTGATAGACAAAAATAACACTTAAGACTAGATTGTGTGTTGGTTGATGACAGAATCTCATCAGTTATGGCATTTGATATAAAACCAAACATATAGATACTTTTTAGTGAACAGTGTATCAGACATACCCACTTTGAGAGTGATACATGGAAACCATGATTGGTAGTCATAATCATCTCTCGTAGTGATGGTGGTGACTGTGGTTCTTAGACTTGACATCACTACACTCATCAGATGTTGTTTGATGTTCAATGTCATATCAAATGTAACCTTGAATAAGGGTATCATTAAGGGTGATGCTCAAATACATCATAACACATGGGAAATGACTGTGAGTAATATATATGAGATTTGTCTGTCCTACTGGTGTATGATATTTTGACCACTTGATATGCGAGATTGAGAAATGCACAACCATACTCATGTGAGTCAATATGTGATATTGAGATTATAAATATCTCAAAAAGTCTACTCTAGTTCTAGGAACATGTTTTGAAAATTGAAGAGGATGACGATTCAATTGCCTCAAGTTCAATCTGGATATTAGTGACAGAGGAACTATACAATCATTGTAACACCAATGAAAATTTGTATGTTGAAGTTGTTCTCCAATTTTCTAATTACTTGAGTAGAAATAATGTCTATCTAGATACCAATCATTGCTAGTGATTTCATATTTCAGTTATGGACATTCACTTCCAATGTAACTTTGAACCTACAGGATAACACACATAGGATACACTTGGAATAGAAGTTTATTTGCGAATGTAGTTTTAACTTGATTACTAAAGTGTTAGGTATTAAATTTAAACAAAAATGGTTAAAAGTTGAATGACTAGACTTTGAACCAACAAGTTCATGTGTTGAACAAATTGATTCTAGTGTCAGGTCAATGGAACCACCATTGGCAATCATAACCATGAGACGACATATTCAACAAGTGATCCGATCGGCTTAGTTCTTTGAACCAATTGGTTCATGTTATGAACTGAATGATTGGTTGATAAATTTGATTGGATCAATAATTGTTACTGACATCATGTTGTGCAAATATTAATTTCCAATAGAATTGCAATTTGTAAATATAGTGAAATGACATGTTCATGGGTTGAACTGATAGATTCATGTGCCAATCGATTGGTTCACTGATGAACTAATCGTTTTGTCATTCTCAGGCTACAAAAATTCATGAATATTCCATCTCTTTAACTCACACTCATAATAGAGGTTTTAACCCTAACCATCCTATTAGTAGAGGGGTAGTCAAGGGTTTCTAAAGACACAATATAAACTCTAACAATTGTTGTCTTCTCTAGTTGTGGTAACTGAGAGAATCTGGGCAAGTCCTAACCATCAAAGGGAGGGATAACAAGGGAGATACAATTACAAGAGCAAGTCAATCTAGAATGATGACTAGAAAGGAGAACTCCTTCTTGTCCATCCTACTAGAACAAAAAGAGTTCCTAGTGGTCCTTGTTGACTATAGAGGCGAGGAGGCTATTCCCTGCTGCTAGGAGGATGAAGTCAACTGATGTCTATGGTGATCAACCAGGAGGCCGCTATGGACGTTGTCTAGGTGCAACTTAGGCACACACTATTGTAAGGGAATTGCCATTGGACTTGCTCCAAGACTAGGTATAACCTTGAAACCATTCCTTCCATTACATAGTTGTTGATGCGAACTACTATTCTAAGGGGAATATGGCAGTTAAATTGTTTTCCACTGCCTTATCTGATGTCATATTTCTCTATAGTGGCATCAGAGTTATGTCAATTTACTATACCTTAGAATTTAATCAATATGATTGGATTTAGGTTTTTGTCTTTTAATTATTGCATAAGATGTGAATGCTTAAAATTATTAATGTGCATATCCAATTAAATACCACATACGATCCCAACTAAATATGTATCTGATATGATATATATGCAATTTACACACGTCACCCTAAAAGTTGATTTTGATGGTGGATGTGAAGCATTATTATGGCCAATAAGCCTAGATTTGTGTGTTTGGTTATTGTTATTTATTCCTATTTATATCTCGATTTTCATATGGAGCCTCTATCTTCTCTTCCATATGTAAAAGTATTATTCTCTCCTTCCTATGCTCCCCACAAATGTAAGTCAGGGTTTCCTATTATCATGTAATATGTTTAATTACATTAGGATAGTTGCAATTCTTGTTACAAAGAAGAAGACATTCAACACCAGACAAACCACCCATTTCAGAAGACATTTTGATCGGTTGGAGGACTGAGGAATACTGATGATAGGAGGAGCCAAACCGATCAGTTGATAGCCTAACTGAAAGAATGAAGGTGTACAAACATCATTTAGACTGGAGGCCTGACAACTGAGATGACATACCAACCAACCGACTAAGAGGTGAGCCGATTGGTTCAAATGTTGAGCTGATCAACCCATATTGGTTCAAGCATAGGTCTTCCTCAACAACTGGTTGATGTATGTGATGTAGACTATATGTGGTAGTAATTTCATGAAGCTTCAAGAAATTACAATAGTTTGATTGTAACCATCGTTTATGTTTTATAATTGCATGTTTTGGTTTGTGGGATATAACATGTATATGATATGTAATATAAGTATGTGGTGATTGGATATGTATCTATATTTATAAATATAAAATTCCTCAATTATAATATTAGGTCTTAGATGCTTTCCATTAGCAAAACACATGAATAGCTTGATCGAATAAGTGTCAGCACACCAAGCATGGTGCATAGTCCATCTAATGGAAAGTGACGGTAGTGATGTGGGCTTGAAAAGCAAGGTACATTATTATCGTGTTGGCTTTTGGGTTAGACTTAAATATGTGATCTTAATGAAATTCAACACTTAGAAGCATGCAGATGACTATGACAAAGAGTTGTGCATACCATCTATCCAAGAGTTACATAAGATGTAATTGGAAAAGGTTGTCTACCTTAACGATTGATTATGGAGGCTGGCGTTGACTGGGTAATAACTTAATTATTTTGGGTCTTGGCTCACTAGAAGGTTGTATGATGTAATATTCAAGTGAGGGCTATCAATTTAAACAATATTGTGGGAGTGATAGTTCATTAAAGGCCTAATAAAACATCATTGAATATTATTTTAAAAAAATCAAATCAAAAATGTTTTGACAAATTGCATATTTTTCTTGTAGGAAAAAAGGGTAACCAAATCGTTGTTGGCGATCTGTCCTTATGAAGGACAAACTAAATGGGACAAATTTCCACGAATGATTTTGGACTTTGAGAAGGGTTATCAATGATGAGCATAGGCTCTATGTTCTAGATACACAAAGAAGAGTCCGCTCATAAGGCACCTAGTGCTAAGGTGAATGCTTACTAGAAGTGTGCTAAGGAAGTCTTAGACATTAAGCACCTTTGCTATGTCGTATGAACTGTTAGTTGCATGAGTAGTGTGAAGGCATGGGGATTCTTGAGATGGTAGCACATCTTAAGAATGTGAACAACAGTCATACAAAGAAAAAAAGGTACAATATCTCAAAAGTGTTGTTTGAGTGCAAGATGATAGAGGGAGATGCAATAGAAAGCCATGTGTGATGTCCAAATTGAAACCTCACCTCAGTGAGAATCCCAATTTATACACCACACACTAGACTAAGGAGAAGAAAATTAGAGGAAGTCAGAAGGAAACAACAATAGCACATGCACATGAACAAGAACAAAACCATACAACACATGTTCACCATTCAACATATAATTACATAATGAATTGTTACAACATTTGATTTTACATATTGAACAACAAACTTCTACATGTACATGTACTACCACTAAACAACAAGATCTTAGGACAACAGATCCACCTGTACATCATCTTGCCACTCAACGCTCGACTATCCTAGATCTTCAAGATCACATGTCCACATACCTAAAACAAAGACTACATGTGGTACACTTATGCACAATATTCAAGAATATTGTGCTGAGTATGCCTATGTGTCTTTAATTATACCTTGTTTCATATCTTGGCAATAAGATAATACGAATACTTGGAGGTAACAAAAGAAATATAACAAAAGCATACTTGAGGAAAGATATGTTTATTAACAAAAGAGAACACATATTTTAAGAACATTATCCATTATATCTTCCATGAATTGACCGCCGATGGTTGAAGGCATTGACGTCCTTATGATCGACTACCAAAGAGTTGGATCATTTCATAATGTGATCAGACTACCAAAGAGTTGGATCAATTTCAAGTACTTGACTACCAAAGAGTTGAAGTAATTTATTTTCCAACACTTGACTACCAAAGAGTTGAAGTTGTTAGATATAATGGAACATATATATTATGTTTCAAGTGTTCATAGAAATAAGTATGAAAAATCAAGCAAGATATCATACAAGAACAATCATTTCATCCAATATCACATGACCTAAGACCAACCACTCACTTAGTTTATCTTCTCGTCCCACAACCTTGACAAGTGGGAATAGGGAACGTTGTAAACTCACATGGTCCACTACTTGGCTCTAACTGCTAGGTGAGGGATGAATGTATAGGCTTTGATCGTCCATCAAAGGGTACAAGATGCTCCTGTACTCAAGCCTATCTGTGTCTTCTTCTTCCCATAGGACACAACCATTAGGTCTGGGATCCAAGGCCAGAAATAGGCACCACACCCCATCCAGAAAGAAAAGACATGTGCCTCATCATTGATCAGCAAACTTTGCCCTATTTTCTTTAATAATGCACATAATATCTCAAATTGAAAACTCTAATAACTCCCTCTTGGATACTCCAATTGCCACCAAATTTTAACCATAGCTTTACTACCTCTCAAGATACATTCTAAACAAATTTGGTGTCAAAACTCAACTATATGACTGATTGAATTCCTCAAAATACACACACTTAGATAACCTAACTAATGATATTAATATCAATTGACATCCATACTCTTGGAATTATCAAAATAACTCAAACACGTGAATACACTTATGTCATTGAACATTTAAGGATTCCAAAAGTCCACTCCATCACATGTTACACACCTTAAGAGAAATTCCATCCTCAAAATTAAGCAAAGAAAATCTAGTCCATCACATCATATACATCTTAAAAGAAATTTCATCCTCAAATTTAAGTCATTGTCTTACTCTAAGAAGAAAACAAAAAGGTCTACATTCACATATAGGACACCTCTATACATAAACAAAAGCTCCATTTCTATATCTACAATTTCTAAGAAATTTCGAATGAATCTAGCATTAACCACCCCTTCATATAGCGTTCAAACAGGGGTTTAGAAACTCTAGTTATGTCATGACATATCTCATATGTTAGGGTTGAATCCTTATTTTTACCCAAGCATTAGGGTTCCCACATCATATTACCATGTTATAAATGAATTAACTAAAGTTATCTCATTATATCAAGGTGTCATCAACATTTTATTGAGCTAGTTGGTAGAACATGTTCAACATTAACTGTTACAACCCCAATTCTGGGTTCATTTGTTGAGAAATGTAATTTATCATATTAAAGATAAATGAACACATTATGATTTCTTTTGATTGAACACATGAATTTCGTTACAATAGCCTTGATGATTGCTTTGTGGACTTTATTGGCTATTGGGCCCAATAACAAGGAAATTCAATGAATAATTGAGAATTTGAGAAAAGGAAGATGTGGAAACTTCTAGAAGGCAAAAGAATGTGATCCAAAGATGGATTTCATGCCTCTTGGGTTCCTTGGGTGCCAAGGAGTCTAAAGTTTCATAGAGAATGCAATAAGAAATGAAAAGATCAATTAAGTATTTCTTTATTAAGAAAGAAATTGAAAATAATGATAAAATGTGTAAAATAAGTGGAAAGAGGTGTAATCGAGTTATCCTTAGTGGAATTTTGTATCCCAATGATTCCTAATAATAAAAGGAATACCAATGAGGAAAATAAAAGAGAAATAAAGAGAAATTCTCAAAAAGAGATATTTTAATAAGAAATAAACAAGACAATGAGAAATAATGAAGAATACTGCATTTAGATGCATCTAGAAGGATAATGAGTATCAAATAAAAAGGATTTCAAAATCTTGGAGTTTCTTGGGATCCAAGGAGTCCCAATGAAGAAAGAGGAAAGAGAAAATACCATTAATGTCAAATAAGAAGATAATGGGAATACATAATTAATGGATTATGTGGTATTGTTAAAAAAGTGAGTATTTTCTACTTAAGGAAAATATATTTTCGTAGTTAAAAAAGTGAAAGGAAAGAATAAAGAGAATAAGTGAGAGGATTTTCGTAATTCTAATTATCCAAGAAATAAGAAAAAAATCAAAGGGATAGTGAGGAGAGAGAAAGCTTTCTTCTCATTGAAGGAATAGGATTCCTAATAGGAGAGGGCTTGTTTCCTCTTAGATGGGCATCTTAGGGTGAGGATGTCCTCCCCTATAAAAGGGGTAGACCCTTGGTTCAAACTCAAATAGAAAACCCACATCCTCCTCTCTCATCCCTATCTTCTTCTTCCTTGTTTTCATCTTCAAACCTTAACCAAGAAGGTGTAGTGTTATTCCTAGAGCACGGAGGGTTGTAGTGAGGTCTTGTTAAAGGAAAGAAGCATCAGCGGTGATCCTAGGAGGATCGTCTCTCCAACCCTACCCTGGCCTTCAGACGACCTCCATCGTATGGCTGCAGAACTGCGGAAAACTGTAGCAAACCGCAACAGTAGTCGTAGGAAGATCGAGCCAATAACATCCATCTTTGGCCACGTTTCAGTGGTGCCCCGAGGGCGCCAGGGTATAGCGGAGTTGGGGCAGCCATGGACAGCCACCCCTGAGCCCAGAGAAGGGAAGGACAGACCTCCGACGCGCTACAGGTCATGCGAGGTTAGGTCGTTACGAGGTAGATGATGAGCAAGTGGTCGTTGTACGGATATACCCTTCGGGGTATGAAGCGTTGACTATTTAAGTAAGGGGCAGAAGCGTCTTTTAATTATAATTCCAAACCAAGTGGGCCGCATTGCATGTGAACATGGCGACGTAGCGCTCTCCGATTGGACAAAGTAAGTGATTTCTAACAAAAATCATATCTATTTAACCGTAGCTCGAATGGATGCACATTATACATGAATTTTGATCAGGAGAACTCAAGGAATGCAGTAAAAATATATTTAAAGTCTAATTCTTATTGCAATTCAAAAAGTAATCGAAGTTATTAACTTTAATGTAATAATGATTAAGAAACTCTATTTTGATATGATTAATGTGGTCAGTAGGGTTTAAGTGATGATTAAAGTTGCTATTAACCTATTAATCATAAAGAGATACATTAAGATCGAAAAAGATGAATTTTGCACATTATTGGTTTAATTTAGAGTTTCATGTGCTTGAATATACTTTAATGGGCTTTGAAACCCTTAATGGCTTTAATTATTCAAAATCATGAATAAAGCTAAGATTTGATGATTCTAAGCTATTTTGAGTACAAAATCCCTAATTATGGATAAATGCCCTAAATGTAGTAATTAGGGTTTTCTCATGAATAAAAGGTGGAATTAATGGCAAATAGAGTTTGTATGTGAATTCAATCATAATGAACTATGAATTGCAATAAATGAGTGTAATGATCTTGTCAAATATTAAAAGGATAAAAATAGTATCTTCAATGTAAAAGAGGCTTAATGGACTTATTTAATGGTTAATTATGCCTCTAATCCAAAACTAAGGTTTAGATGTTGAAATAATTAGGGTTTGTGATCAATTCATTAAATTAGGGTTTAAAATATTAAAAGATGAAGGGAAACCCTAATTGCAATGGAAACCCTAAAAGTGGACTAGAAACCCTAGGAAGTGAGCTAGATTTAATAGATCTTAATGACATGAGTAATAAAAGGAAATTGTATGATTGTTTCAGGATCTTATTGAATGCTTGCTTGCCTATTGATTGATTGGATTATTTCTATGTCACATCAACTTGATAGGTATGTGGTTACACTTATGATTATCCCGCATTAGTTTGCCGAGGATTTTAGCAATGTTTTCATCGTGGCTTGAATTAATTGTTGGATGAATTTAATTCATGCAAATTATAATATGAATATGACTATCACATAAGTGATGTGCCTACTAGCTCAGATCCTAGTCCCCTCTGTAGCTTAATGGGTTGACCTAGTACATGGCTACTAATGGGGTAGGCCCATCAGGTCATAGGATGACTTAGTATATGGCTACCAATGGGGTAGGTCCATCAAGTCACTTTGAGTCAGGGATTGGACTACCTATGGGTAGTGCCATGCGACTCAACCCTAGATATTGATCTACTTGTTAGGTAGGATCATGCTGGGTTTATAAGGATCTACCTAAAGAGAGGTAGTATCTCAGTCCACTATAGGGACAACACAAAGATAGGGGATAGGAAAGGATTGAGTAGTATGGTTTAAAACGTAGTCTTGGCTATTAAATGATAATTTGTTGATTACTTTTTTATTATATTTGCACGATTATGTCTTCCCCCACATACCAGCTTCTCGCTGACCGACGTTTTGTTTGTCAGCGTTTTAGGTAGAATGAAAAGAACAAACAGTAAAGTGGCATATGTGGAATTAAATGAGAATTAAAGTGCAAAGGAGGATTAGATAGATTAGTATTTGTGTGGATAGAAGTTTTGAAAACCCAGTTTTAAAAGGTATACAAAGTATTTATTTTTACCATATTTTAGTATAGTTGGTAGAATTTAATAAATGTTAATGATTATTTGTCGAACCTTTGATTCGGGTTATTAAATAATGGCTATGATCTCTTAGTCTCCCTTGAGTGGGGGTTACTGGGAGACGAGGTCGTTACAATTGGTATCAGAGCATAGGTTCCTCACTTAATCCTTAATAAATATTAAATTTTACAAATTCTGTAGAACCCAAGGGAGTTATTAGAGGATTATCTAAAAGACATAGGTGTCTAGAAAAGGATCACGACCGGGGGCTAGGAATATTTTCCTCCGCACCGCTAGTCAGAATACGAGGTCTCCCGGATCCGTGTGACTGCCTGGCCAATGTCTTAGGGTATGATTCAAAATAAGACACCTTTAGGACTCTCTCATCTTGTTCATCCCTTTTCAACTCAAATTCTGTTAAGGACCTTAAGGATTAGGGTTTCCTCTCTTCTCCTCACCCTCTTGAGGTATGTGTAAGGTTGATAAGGATTACATAATCCTCCACCAAATTAATAAAAAGCATGTAAATAAGATGTCATGGACATAAGCTTAATAGAGAGCGTAAAGGAATAGATACATGCTTAGGTCATATGACATGAGTTGTCATTGCCTTCAGGAGAGACCTGAGGATAGACCTCCTTGGCAGGAGGATGAGTAGAGAGAGTTAGTCTTGGAGGTAGAGACCTCCATTAAAAGTAGAGACCTAGCACATCCTTCGAGGATGATGTTAACCCTAACCCTAAGTGAAGGTTAGAGAGAGAGATGACATGATGAATTAGATGTCATGGTAGATCAGGTGTTTGGATAGATATGCCTTGGATGCCATATGAGCCATGATAAGTTGATGACTGAGTACCTTTGGCAACCCAACCCTGGAAAGGTTCATGCATGTTTGAGCGAAGGATAGCTCCTTCATGGATGAGGTTAGAGAAGAATCTATAGAAACCTTATGGGCTGTTGCAAGTAGGATATAGCTTGCACCCAGAGTACGTCAGTAGTGCTGACAGTAGGATGAAATCCTGGACAAGGAATCACGATGGATGGCTTATGAGATAAGCATAAAGAGCTATAGATAACCTTGAGCAAACATAAGCTGAACATAGGCTTCACTCAGGTGGGGGAATGCTTATGAGCTTGATCCTTCCTGAAGAAAGGACTTCTTATAGAGAGCTTGGTTGTAGGGTTAGCTCTAGAGAGAGAGAGCAGGACCCTGGCAAGAAGGTTGGAAGCCTAGAACCTTAAATATGAGTAACAATGGGATTCGAGGATGATGTGACCTAAGTGGATGATAGTGGTTGCCTCATGCATGATCCCTGGAGGCTGATGATATCTTGCTTATCTTTAGAGGAACCAAACCCTAGAGAGAGTATGTTGCTTCTGGTACCTATGGTATAAGTGAGTACCTACTGGATCAGATACAAAGTGCTTTAGACCATGAGGAGGTTTAAGTAACCAGTTGTGAGACTGTATACCAAGTTGGTTGTCCTAGAAGAAGACTCAAATCTAAAATGTTGCTCGAGTAGAAGGATCATGGAAGTACATGACATACCTTGGACATGCTTGATTCGTGGTAAATAGATTGAGCATGCAGTTGGACACCCAATGGTGAACCTAGGGTTCCTAGGCCTAAGAGGGGAAGCAGTGTACCTGATGTTCGTGATGAGATTTGAGTCTCTATAGCTTCGAGCATGTGTAGAGGAAAAAGAAACCCCTTAAGTTAAGGGTATGTTTCATGAACCCCTCACAACTAAGTTGATCTAATGTGGAGGAGAGAGAAAAAGTATGACCTAGCATGGTTTAATAGGTGGTCTGCTTGTGCCTTAATAGCTGCTGGGTTAGGCATGCTCATGTGAATGTAAACCCTAGGGACGGTTGTGACCTTGTTGTCAACAGTTGTAGTTTCCTCCCATCCTGGGAGAGGGACCCTTTTGTAGGGTGTATATCAGTTTTGTTGGTTTTGAGGTAACCTAAAGAGGTTTCATGGGATCTTGAGAAGCTAAGTGAAGAGTACATGGTAGGAGAATGAACCTATAGGCCCATAGATAACCATCTCTAAGTGCATGTGGATGTGTTACCATGGAGGTAACTGGTATGGGGCATGACCAAGGTAGGCAAGTCGCCATGACCCCTAGGAAAGGATGAAAATTAGCCCATGAATGCAGAGAGAGATGATGAAGGCTTGGGTGATGTTCTATGTTAGACATGTACTATAATGGAATCCTAAGTCTATCCTAGGGTCAAATAGGGATAAGACAGATGAAAGTAGGAGTTGCCTAATTTCCTAGTTGCACATGACCATAGGGTCGGGAGGTAACAACTATCATTGTCTGAGGGCCATGGGTTAGGAGATTGATCACCTTCATGAACTCATGGGACCTAAAGGGCAGATGAGTAGGGCACTCTTTGGATGCATAAGGGAAGAGGGATGACCCCAAAAGTACCGGCACCCTATAGACCTAGAGGAGATGACCAAGGGATGTGTGTGGACCCAAGTAGGTTCGAGACCAATTTTCCATGGAAGTAACTGTAATATCAAGATGATTGTGATGTAAAGACATGTGAGGCACGTTTCAACTTAGATTTGAAAGTGTACTGGCAAGGTGGGCTGCACCATCTCTACTCTTGGAACAGGAAGAACTCTGTATTTGGATTGCAGCTAAATGCTTATTTCCTCTTATTATGGGAGTGAGAGATAGGACAGTACACATGCCATACACCAAGAATAAAGATGGTGTGAGTTGAGACATTGCTACAGAGAGGATAACATACCCTGATGGAGTGAATGATACATGGATGGTTCACAAACACTAAGAGAGTTAAGGTAGTCATCCTATAAGGATGCTTCTAGTACAAGCTTTGTGGAATTTTCAAGTTATATAAGGTTGAGTTTGATCACCAAGAAGATGAGCTCAAAGTGTTCTCAATGAAGACAAACTTAGAGTTTGAGATGAGATAATAAGTGTATGTCTTCAACATTACTTAATACCTAGGGATGTGAATTGGTAATGAATGCACTGGTTGAGGTATAGCTGCCAAGTTTAGCTGGAAGCTAGAAGAAGTTGAGGTTGTTAGGGTAACCTCAAGTTGAGAAAAAGAAATGAGTTTGGCTAATACTCAGATGTATCAATAGCGGTTAATCAAGTAAAAGATTGTTTGGTTAGCCAGCTTAGTCCATGATATCATGAATGGATGGTGATAGAACCTCATATGCACTTCTTTGGATAGGAAGGTAAAACCCTGATGAGAGTGGTATAGGGCTTCCAAGGTATCGATCTGAGGAATCATGACATTACGGAGAATACGGTTTTAAGATCACCAAACACCGTGATACTACAAAGATAGTAAGTGATAGAAACACTTGGGATTCTTAATATGAAATTGCTGTAGCATGTGGCCATGCATGTCAGGAGGTGGAGGAAGAACACCAGTAACCCAGTGCTTTGACTTAGAGGTCAAAGAATCCCCGAGAGGGAATGGGAATTCATCACTAAAGATGTGGTGGTAAGTCTTCCCTAGACCAAAGAAGGTAAAGATACAATATGGGTTACGGTAGAAAGCCTTACCTGGATGACATCAGAAAGAAAGAGTATTGTCCAGGGATAGATCGGGTTGGACTACACGTAAGAGAGACGGTTCAACTACACTATGATACGAGTTCAAAAGTTCTTGAGTATGACCTAAAGGTTCACTTGCATGGGGTGGAAGTAGATACAGGAAGAACTTGATGTTAGTACCGCTTATCACCCCTAACTAATGGTTAGTATGATCCAGACTAGAGGGTCTGATGAGAGCAAGTGTGCTTGTTCAGGGTGATACATGGAGACATTTGTTAAGATGTGATAATAACCATCATAGCCTATTATCGAGATGAAAGAAGTTCTATAAGGAGGTTGTGTCGGTCACCACTTCATTATGATGATGTTGGTGAAGGAGGCCTCACGAAGGTTAGAAAAGAACCACAGTGTGTGCAGATGAAGTCGCTTTGATCGTGCAATGGCTGAGAGAGAGCCCAGTGGTGACATGAGTCATGAGTTAATGCAAAGCAAACTGACATGCAGTTCACTATTGGAGAATATGTGATGTGAAAATCCAACCCCTCTAAGATACAACTGAGAAAGATGAGTCCCCGATATATGGGTCAATTTGAGATGGATTGGTGGAGAAGGTTGTGTTTAGCCTTACCCCTCAGGATAACATGATGTATAAGGTGTTACATGAGTCTGATCCAGAGCACTATGTGAGGTACCCAAGCCATGTGCTGAGCTCTGAACCTATTCAGCTATTTGAGAGGCTGAAAAGTCTGGAGTCACCTATGAGGGTACGAAATACCAAGGTAAGAAAGAACTCAGATGGAAGAATGTGAGATGATGAAGGTTCTTGGGAAGCACCATGGAAAGGGTGAAGCCACATGGGAGCCCTGATGGACATAAGAAAGGATTATCCTGTCTGTTTCCTTGCTTGATGGAATTTTGAGGACAAAATTCTTATAAGAGGGGAAGGATGTCACAACCCCAATTCTGGGTTCATTTGCGGAGAAATGTAATTTCTCATATTAAAGATAAATTAACAAATAATGATGTCTTTTGATTGAATTCATGAATTTCATTACAATAGCCTTGATGATTGCTTTGTGGGCTTTATTGTCTATTGGTCCCAATAACAAGGAAATTCAATGAATAATTGAGAATGTGAGAAAAGGAAGATGTGGAAACCTCGAGAAGGCAAAAGAATGTGATCCAAAGATGGATTTCGTGCCTCTTGGGTTCCTTGGGTTCCAAGGAGTCCAAAGTTGCATAGTGAATGCAATAAGAAAAGAAAAGATCAATTAAGTATTTCTTTATTAAGAAAGAAATTGAAAATAATGATAAAATGTGGAAAATAAGTGGAAAGAGGTGTAATCGAGTTATCCTTAGTGGAATTTCATATCCCAAGGATTCCTAATAATAAAAGGAATACCAATGAGGAAAATAAAAGAGAAATAAAGAGAAATTCTCAAAAAGAGATATTTTAATAAGAAATAAAGAAGACAATGAGAAATAATGAAGAATAATGCATTTAGATGCATCTCGAAGGATAATGAGTATCCAATAAAAAGGATTTTGAAATCTTGGAGTTTCTTGGGATCCAAGGAGTCCCAATGAAGAAAGAGGAAAGAGAAAATACCATTAATGTCAAATAAGAAGATAAAGGGAGTACATAATTAATGGATTATGTGGTATTGTTAAAAAGGGAGTATTTTCTACTTAAGGAAAATATATTTCTGTGGCCAATAAAGTGAAAGGAAAGAATTAAGAGAATAAGTGAGAGGATATTTGTCATTCTAATTATCCAAGAAATAAGAAAAAAATCAAAGGGATAGTGAGGAGAGAGAAAGCTTGCTTCTCATTGAAGGAATAGGATTCCTAATAGCAGAGGGCTTGTTTCCTCTTAGATGGGCATCTTAGGGTGAGGATATCCTCCCCTATAAAAGGGGTGGACCCCTAGTTCGAACTCAAAGAGAAAACCCACGTCCTCCTCTCTCATCCCTATCTTCTTCTTCCTTGGTTTCATCTGCAAACCCTAACCAAGAAGGTGTAGTGCTATTCCTAGAGCATGGAGGGTTGTAGTGAGGTCTTGTTAAAGGCAAGAAACATCTGCGGCGATCCCAGGAGGATCGGCTATCCAACCCTACCCTGGCCTTCGGAAGACCTCCGTTGTATGGATGTAGAAATGCAACAGTAGTTGTAGGAATATCAAGCCAATAACATCCATCTTTGGCCACATTTCAGTGGTTCCCTGAGGGCGCCAAGGTATAGAGGAGTTGGGGTGGCCATGGACGACCACCCCCAAGCTCAGAGGAGAGAAGGAAAGACATCCGATGTGCTACAGGTCATGCGAGGTTAGGTCGTCTTGAGGTAGATAATGAGCAAGTGGTTGTTGGATGGATATACCCTTCGAGGTATGAAGCGCTGAATGTTTAGGTAACGGGCAGAAGCGTCTTTTAATTATAATACCCAACCAGGCAGGCTGCATTGCATGCGAACATGGCGACGTGGCACTCTCTGATTGGCCAAAGTAAGTGATTTATTACAAAAATCATATCTATTTAACCATAGCTCAGATGGATGCACATTATACATGAATTTTGATCAGGAGAACTCAAGGAATGGAATAAAAATATATTTGAAGTCTAATTCTTATTGAAATTCGAAAAGTAATTGAAATTATTAACTTTAATGTACTAATGATTCACAAACCCTATTTTGATATGATTAATGTGGTTATTATGGTTTAATTGATGATTAAAGTTACTATTAACTTGTTAATCATAAAGAGATACATTAAGATCGAAAAAGATGAATTTTGCATGTAATTGGTTTAATTTAGAGTTTCATGTTCATGAATATACTTTAATGGGCTTTGAAACCCTTAATGGATTTAATTATTCAAAATCGTGAATAAAGCTAAGATTTGATGATTCTAAGCTATTTTGAGTACAAAATCCCTAATTATGGATAAATGCCCTAAATGTAGTAATTAGGGTTTTCTCATGAATAAAAGGTGGAATTAATGGAAAATAGAGTTCATATGTGAATTCAATCATAATAAACTATGAATTGACAATAAATGAGCGTAATGATCTTGTCATATATTAAAAGGATAAAAATAGTAGCTTCAATGTAAAAGAGGCTTAATGGACTTATTTAATGGTTAATTATGCCTTTTATCCGAAACTGAGGATTAGATGTTGAAATAATTAGGGTTTGTGATCAATTGCGTTAAATTAGGGTTTAAAATATTAAAAGATGAAGGGAAACCCTAATTGTAATGGAAACCCTAAAAGTGGACTAGAAACCCTAGGAAGCGAGCTAGATTTAATAGATCTTAATGACATGAGTAATAAAAGGAAATTGTTTGATTGTTTCAGGATCTTATTGAATGCTTGCTTTCTTATTGATTGATTAGATTATTTCTGTCTCACATCAACTTGACATGTATGTGGTTACGCTTATGATTATCCCGCATTAGTTTTCTGAGTATTTTAGCAATGTTTACATCATGGCTTGATTTAATTGTTGGATGAATTTAATTCATGCAAATTATAATGTGAATATGACTATCACATAAGAAATGTGCCTACTAGCTCAGAACCTAGTCCCCTCTGTAGCTTAATGGGTTGACCTAGTACATGGCTACCAATGGGGTAGGCCCTTCAGGTCATAGGATGACTTAGTATATGGCTACCAATGGGGTAGGTCCATCAAGTCACTTTGAGTCAGGGATTGGACTACCTTTGGGTAGTGCCATGCGACTCAACCCTAGATATTGACCTACCTGTTAGGTAGGATCATGCGAGGTTTAATAAGGATATACCTTGAGAGAGGTAGTATCTCAGTCCACTACAGGGACAACACAGAGATAAGGGATAGGAAAGTATTAAGTGGTATGGTTTAAAACGTAGTCTTGGATCTTAAATGATAATTAGTTGATTACTTTATTATTATAGTTGCACGATTATTGTTTCCCCCACATACAAGCTTCTTGATGACTGACGTTTTATTTGTCGGTGTTTTAGGTACAACAAAAAGAACAAACAGTAAAGTAGCATATGTGGAATTAAATGAGAATTAAAGTTCAAAGGAGGATTAGATAGATTAGTATCTGTTTGAATATATGTTTTGAAAATCTAGTTTTAAAAGGTATGCAAAGTTTTCATTTTTACCATATTTCAGTATAGTTGGTAGAATTTAATAAATGTTAATGATTATTTGTCGAACCTTTGATCCGGGTTATTAGATAACGACTCTAATCTCTTGGTCTCCCTTGAGTGGGGGTTACCGGGAGACGGGGTCGTTACATTAATATATGCCTTTTAGGAGGGAGTTTACTATAGTTAACCCACTTTATCGATCTAGACCATATCAAGGTCTCATAATCGTTATATTGTGCCAACTGTCAAACTATATTTTTCATCTTTGTTAAGCATTAAGGTTAACACCTCATGTAACATGTTTCATTCATACAATCTTATTTCATTGTTCATATTAGATTTCAACATTTACTAATGATTTCGTCACAAGATTAACCATCAATAACAAATTATCATCTTTATTCATGTATATGGTTAACCATCTATACTTTGATATCTATTAAACCATTTCTAGATTTCCTTCATATCATGTCCATATGTCAAATATCAAAATTAGATCACATTCTTATCTATGTTAAATCAAAGTTTTACTAAACAAACTTATATGAGTGGCTAATCAAACATATATTAAAACTTCATCTAGTCCAATTGAGGTTCTCCTGACCCATATCATGAGGGTATATCCATGCTCAGTCTCTCTGAGTTAACCCAACTCTATGAGTATCTCATAAGCATATACTTTATCCTTCCTCACTTAGTCTAGGGTTCTCAAGTTACCTCATTGGCACTAGTGATAGCCTTACAAGATCTAGCCACATAAGTACAAACCAAAACATGCTATGACATTCTCTTCATAGGTCTTTACCCATGAGAAATTCTCAACCAAAACTCTCTCTATATATATATACCACTAGAGTCCTACATGGGGAACCACCAATCTGAGCATGAGGCTTCACAGACAGTAACACAGTTACCTCCTCCAGGGTCTTGGGACTCTCTCTATCCCTCACCAGGATGGTAGGTTCTTATATTCATATTCACATATGCACACATAGCTAGCCTCCCTTTGTCTCTAGCATTTGGTCCTCCCAAGGACATCTAGGGTTCAACAAGACTACATGAATCATGCATAACAAATTCAACTCAATCACTTAGGAGTATTCTAGTTTAGGACATATCATATCACTTATTTCACATCATTCTCATATCTTGGAGTTTAGGTTCTCTAACCTTCTCCCAATGGGTCTCACTCTCTTTGGAGTTAACCCTAAAACTGGTCCTAACACTAGAGGTCCTCCTTTGTAAAAGATCTTGAAGCTCATGTTGGCTCACAACCTTATCTCATCTTAACTTATCTTAACTTATAAAAGCACACATAGTTCATCATCATGGTTACTTTGCATCATCAAAACTTATCCCAAATCCTCAAATATGAACTTAGGTCTTCAAATACAAATACATATTATCACAATTCATCTTATATCATCTATATAAGGCTTAGATCTTATCATCTAAACATATTATAACAAGGCTCTAGACATCTAATCTAGAACTATTCTCACTTATAGACTGATGTCATTCCATTTCACTTAGGTTGCATGACCACCTCCTACTAATACTTGTGTGGGAACAGATTTTCGTAATACTTACATATATAATAAAATATTATATTGTTTTTCTCCAATAAAACATGCATCAGAGAAAACTATTGACTCTCAGTCTGATTGGAACCAAAAACTAAATCCACAAAATGAGTGTCGCACACATAGTAGAGAGTCCAGTTCCATGCCACCTAGTCAAAAGAGTGAGAATAGAGTGTAGACTAGTGTAGCTACCTTAGACAACGAGTGATATATGTCAAGGATTTCTCTTCCCTTGATGCACGTCATTTCCAAATAATGCAACATCCCATACCGCTACACTATAAGGAAAGAACAACACCTAAGGACCTACTATACAACAACCACTAATCTAGACCAACTTCTTAGACATCTAGGAGCTAACCTAGAGGCTAAGATAGATCTAGTCTCTATAAGATGATTATTCTAACCCTAAACATATCTAAAGTTCAAGGTTCTTGATTTTGAGTTGCATAATGAGAAAATGTCAGGATTTGCTATTGTTCATGCTCTAATACCACCTGTGATGTCGCCAGATTTTCTAAAACTTAATTTGATGTGTGACGTCCAAATTGAAACCTCACCTCAGTGAGAATCCCAATTTAAACACCACACACAAGGCTAAGAAGAAGAAAATTAGAGGAAGTCTGAAAGAAACAATAGTAGCACATGCATGTGAACAAGAACAAAACCATACAACACATGTTCACCATTCAACATATAATTACATAATGAATTGTTACAATATTTGATATTACATATTGAATAGTAAACTTCTACATGTACATGTACTACCACTAAACAATAGGATTTTAAGACAACATGTCCACCTTTACATCAGCTCGCCACTCAACTCTCGACTATCATGGATCTTCAAGATCACATGTCCACATACCTAAAACAAAGATTACATGTGGCACGCATCAACACGATATTCAAGAATATTGTACTGAGTACGCCTAAGTGTCTTTAATTATACCTCTTTTCATATCTTGGCAATAAGATAAAACTAGTACTTGTTAGTAACAAAAGAAATATAAGAAAAGCATACTTGATCAAAGATATGTTTATCAACAAAAGAGAACACTTATTTTAAGCACATTTTACATTATATGTTCCATGCATTGACCACTGAAGGTTGAATGCATTGAAGGCCTTATGATCGACTACCAAAGAGTTGGATCATTTCATAATATGATTAGACTACCAAAGAGTTGGATCACTTTCAAGTACTTGACTACTAAAGAGTTGAAGTACTTTATTTTCCATCACTTGAATACAAAAGAGTAGATGTTCTTAAATATAATGGAATAGATATATTATGTTTCATGTTTTCATAGGAATAAGTATGGAAAATCAAACAAGATATCATACAATAACCATCATTTCATCCAATATCACATGCCAAGTGTTTACTACACATATAATGCATGCATACTGTATAATAAGCCAAGTAAGAGGTATGGTATACCTTTAACCAAGATAACCTAAACCATATTCCTAATGTCATCTATATATTTTTCAAACCCAGATCAAGACAAGATCATGTACCATGCATTAGATTCTCCATTACTTTATATCTCATTTAAAACCAAATTGTGTCCATTTTATGGTTTAGCTTTGTCATTAGGTTATTCCCATCATTACTTGTATTATTTCCTTTAATTAGGTTACCGGTCTTAGGTTACAGATTAAGATATATAATCTGATTATTTGATTGTACATAATTATGTGCACATATTAACCCTAGATTACATGTACTAGTCATATTAGGGTTTAAATCACATTAAGAGCAATCATCATGTAACATAACTTCGTGCACAACTACTGATATCAAAGTTACATATTATCTTCCAAATATTAAATTAAGGGTGTTCTGTAAATTCCATCATATATTGCCCATGTATCTATTTATTGCATTTTATTTAGGGTTATTAGCCCTAATTAGCCATATGGAGCAAATCACACGATTTTGTGCATCAACATTACAATCTTTGATAGAGGATTCATTATAAACATGATTACGGATATGCTGACATATTATCATAATTTTAGGCCATCATTTGATATTTATTATCCATGAAACAATTATATACATCTTAGATGATATTACTGACATTTAGGATTCAAAATATTAATAGTATAGTCCCATGTTGTTCTAATTTTTTTTCTGAGAATACAGATATTTCTCTAGGAATTATTGGACATTAGAGCTATTTATTATGAATTATCTAAGATCTATAAATATTTGAGATTATTACCTCCATCAACCTATCAAAAGGTGCCATGTGGCCACAGACAGGCGAGCCAACATCTTTGAGCCGGCGGATGTGGGTGACTGAACCCTGTTCATGTTGTTCCTTCTTTTCTCGCGTGAAACCCAGTCAGGCATCCTTTATCTTTTGTCTGTCAGGGATCGCCGCCACAAGGTCATGCACCAACGAGGAATCTTGCCTCTTCAGCTTTTCATTTCCCTATACTTATTCACACAGAAGATCAATGGAGCATTTCCGTAGGGTTCCAGCTCCTTAAACTCGCCTTTATAGCTGCACAACCCCATCACTAGTAGTTGGATGATATTGGCAAGGATTGCGGCAGAGTGAAAGGAAAAAGAGGACCTATGCACAATTAAACTTCTATCTCAAGGCCAATATAGCACTGTCAGGTCTCCCTTGACTCCACAGATGTTCAAAAACATGGCTTGAAACCGCCTTCTTTAGTCCCTGAGTCCACCTTGAACTCCAGCAAAGTCCCTCCTCATCGGCTAAGGTACCTACTATAGAAAGACCAGAAATGTGAGGGATCAACTCCTCTGATCCCCAGCTCCACTTTACCCTATTTAGATCCCTCTTTCATTCTCTCTTTCCCTTGGCCTTCTCCTTCATTTGTTCTATGCATCGCAATTGAGAAGGGATGAGGAGGTTGAAGTATGGTCTCCCTCGTCTCTTACTCACTAACTACGAATGAAGGGTCTAATTCCTCATTCCAGTAACCTAAGACCAACCACTCACTTAGTTTATCCTCTCATCCCATGACCTCAGTGAGTGGCAACAGGGAAGGCTGTAAACTCAACTGGTCCACTACTTGGCTCTAACTGCAAGGTGAGGGATCAAAGGGTCCAAGATGCTCATGTACTTAAGCCTGTCTGTGGCTTCTCCTTCTCATAGCACATAGCCATTAGATCTGGGATCCAAGGCCTAAAATAGGCCATGCAGCCCATCCAGAAAGCAAACACGTGTGCCTCATCATTGATCAACAAACTTAACCCTATTTTCTTCAATAATGAACATAATTTCCCAAATTGCAAACCATAATAACTCCCTCTTGGATACTCCAATTTCCACCAAATTTTAACCATAGATTTACTACCGCCCAAGCAACATTATACACAAATTTGGTGTCAAAAATCAACTATATGACTAATCAATTAAATTCCTCAAAATATACAAACATGGATATCTTAACTATTGATATTAATATCAATCAACATCCATACTCTTGGAATTATCAAAACAACTCAAACACGTGAATTCACTTATGTAATTGAACATTTAAGGACTCTAAAATTCCACTCAATCACATTCTACTCACCTTAAGATAAATTTCTTCCTCGAAATTAAGCCAAGAAAATCTAGTCCATCATATCATATACATCTTAAAAGAAATTTCATCCTACAAATTAAGTCATTGTCTTACTCCAAGAAGAAAACAAAAAGGTCTACATTCATATATAGGACACCTCGATACGGAAACAACAGTTCCATTTCTATATCTACACTTTCTAAGAAATTTAAAATGAATCTAGGGTTAACCACCCATTCATATAATGTTCAAACAAGGGTTTAGAAACTCTAGTTATGTCATGACATATCTCATATGTTAGGGTTGCATACTTTTCTTTACCCATGCATTAGCGTTCCCACATCATATTACCATGTTTTAAAGGAATTAACTAAAGTTATCTCATTATATCAAGATGTCACCAACATTTTATTGAGCAATTTGTTAGAACAGGTTCAACATTAACATATGCTATTTAGAAGGGAGTTAACTGTAGGTAACCCACTTTATCGATCTACATCATATCAAGGTGTCATTATCGTTACGTTTTGCTAACTTTCAAATTAAAATTTTCATCTTTATTAACCATTAAGGTTAACACCTCATGTAGCATGTTTCATTCATACTATTTTATTTCATTATTCATCTTAGATTTCAACATTTACTAATGATTTCATCACAAGACTAACCATCAATATCACATTATCATCTTTATTCATGTATATGGTTAACAGTCTATACTTTGATATCTATTAAACCATTTCTAGATTTCCTTCATGTCATGTCCATATGTCAGATATCAAGACTAGATGACATTCTTATCTATGTCATATCAAAGTTGTACTAAACAAACTTATATGAGTGGATAATCAAACATATATTAAAACTTCATCTAGTCCAATTGAGGTTCTCCTGACCCATATCATGAGGGTATTTCCATGCTCAATTTCTCTGAGCTAACTCAACTGTATGAGTATCTCATATGTATATACTTTATCCTTCCTCTCTTAGTCTAGGGGTACTCGAATTACCTCATTGGCACCAGTGATAACCTTGTTGTATCTGAGAAGGCCTCAATACCCCTCTATTTGTAGGAGGGTCAGGGTTAGTCCCAGTCTGAGTGGATGCGGGAGGGACCAAATTTTTAGGAATCCTTGCAACTTGTGAATAATGAAATGGTCAATTCATAGGTGAACCAATCAATTGGCATGTGATATGATTGGTTCAATTCTTGAGCCGGCCATTTCATCATGTTTCCCAATTGCAATTGTATTGGAAATTCTAATCCAATTAATGCACAACATGACGTCATCACTAATCCTTGATGTAATTGAATTGCTATGTGAATGGGGTCAATCATCTCATGAATAGGTCGTCTGGTGACCTAGAGTCGATTGGTTCATTTAGTGCACTGGTTGGCTCATCCCTGGTTCATCAATAATTTAGACAATGCAATATCCAATCAACCTGACACTCCAACCGGTTAGTTCAATGCTTGAACCGGTCAGATCAGTCTAGTCAGTCAATTTTTTTTTAAATTGAGTACCTAAATGCTTTTAGTAATCAATTTAATTATTAATAATGATTAAAATCCTATTCAAAGTATATCCTATGTGTGTGACCCTATAGGTTCCAAGTTACGTCAGCGGTGAATGCCCATAACTCATTTCTGACATCACAAGCAAAGAGTGGTGCCTAGTCACATATCATTGCTACCCAAACAATTGGAAAGTTGGAGAACAACTTCAACCTACAATATGTGATAGGTGTTACAGTGATTGTATAATTCCTTTATCACTAATATCTGCATTTAATTTGAGGATTGGAAATATCACCCTTTCAATGCTCAATCTATGTTCCTTGAACTAGAGCAGACCTTTTCAGATATATGTGACCTCAATCACTACAGCAAAACTACCCATTAGTGGCATTTATTTAAGTGGCATTTATAAAAGAAAGCCACTATCTTTCTAATATACATGCATTTTTAATTAAAATGTCATTGAACCACCTATTATTGGATTTCTGAAAAGGACATAACATTAAAGGCATTTTTATTTCTAATCAGTGACAATCTTAATTCCATACCAAATTAGGAAATATTTTGCTAAACTATATTGACTTCCCGCTCCAAATTAAACATTTCGTGCTGCACTCTCCGCTCATTCAGCCTGAGGTTTCCGATCTCCCCCTCTCCCCCTGCGCGACTTCCTCGCTCCCTGGCCCATCATGCCCTAGGTCCGTTGGCGGCTCGTGATAGTCAGCAGACTGGGAGAGACTGGTGGCGCCTTCTATTCGCCAGTTGTCATCCGTGGTGCCAATAGTTGCTGGCTATGGAGTGCCAAGTTGTCGGTGCCGCAGTGACACCTTGCCTGTGATCATGAGCATTATTTCTTCCTCCTCCGCCTATTTGAACCGAGCCCAACCGAAGCATACTCAGGCACCGTTCATTCTTCCTCATCCGCCTTGGCAGACCGAGCCCAGCCGAAGCACCGCCGCAGACTCAATCTGCCCCTCCAGCGTCGGCGAGCTTGAGTGAGGGACTCCTATCAATCCTCTTCAGGTAACCATCGACGCACCCTATTATGTTAACTAAGATGTATCTTACACACCTCCTTCAAGGTCTCTTTCATGACCGGTGGCTAATAGGCATGTAAAGTGTCAACAATTCTCATGCATGGATGAAAACTCTATAGGTATTGAATTCCATGCCACTTGGAATTTATTGTTCATCTATATGTTTTCCTAAATCATCAATAACTATTAATGGGAAACCTTGCAGCAGAATAAAAAAATATATTCTGACTAATAACTTGTTTACCAATAGTAGTCCACTCTTGTTTCCAGCCATTTCAATTGACAATACTTAAAAGGTATTTGCCTTGGATCTGACTTCTATTCTACATACATTATTAGTACTTTTTATCTGTAGTGTTATAATTTTGAAGAAAGACAAGAATGAAGAAACTATAGAACTTCAAAGATGTTAACAGAATATGACTTATAGAGTTCATGTAAACATCACATGTAATTAATCAGTTCCCTATTAAGATTGTGGATTGGTATTTTCTATTAGATGTTTACATGGTCTTCCCAAAAAATCATTTGAGAAACCAGGTGATGTGAAATGCAGCGATCAGTATAATTGAAAAGCATAATGTAGACATAATAATTCATAAGTGATCTCCTTAAAACAAACACAATAATTCATAATGTAGACTACGATAATTGTTGGTATAATGACACTCGTCTTACTTTCCAACTAAGTCTGATTTGTATTTCTCAAGTTGTCTCTGAAAATATGTAACATCGTTATATATACTTATTGAAAATATATGACATCGTTATATATACTTACAATTGTTAGTACTAATATTTTGTAGTCTCTTTCCACCCACAACAATCACTATGGCTTGGGCCTCGACCCCCCTGTCCTTTTCCCTGAAACAAAATAGCTGGACATCACCCTAGACCATCATACACTAGCACAACTCACCATTACTAGACAATAGCATCATTTGAACGGAAGATGCTACACGGCTGGTCAAGTGACTTTAAAGTATGGAACTTGACAACTGTAATCGATGTTCAGTATGATGGTGAATGCACTTTAAGGTATCCACAACCAGTTGGCTTGCCTGGATTCAGAACATGTTAATTGGTCGAGAGGACTAGGTCTGGCTTCTGAACATGCTAATTGGATTCGTCTACGAGGGACTCCCTCCACGACACAACATCATCAACAAAATGGCCAAGTCACCAGTCAAACGGGTGTCTCAATTCTTAATGAAATTTTGTTACTTTTAAATAAGGAAATCACCAATAAATGTATTTTTTACTATTTTTGTAGAATGAAATTTTGTTACTTTTAAATAAGGAAATCACCAATAAATGTATTTTTTATAGTATTTGTCACAATTCACCAGTCAAACGGGTGTCATTATTCTTGATGTTATATTTTTTACTATTTTTGTAGAATGGATTCGTCTTGGATAATAGAGGATGACCGAACGAGTAGTAAATACCTATGTGGAGTATCCAACTTTTTGGATTTCACTTTTCAACATTCAGCGATTGGAGACAAGATTGTATGCCCTTATAGAAAGTGCACTAATGTATACCAGGTCACCAGACAGACTGCATTGAGTCATCTATTGTGGAATGGCTTCTTACAAAGCTATATTTCTTGGGCTTTTCATGGAGAAGATGTTGATGTTGAAATGGATGCTCCAACTGATCAGGGTGATTGTCTAGATGATGAAAATTTACAAGATATGTTGCATGATGTTTTTCCGAGTTTCAGTGAAGACAAAAATATGGAAGGAGTACAGTTGGCTACTGATTAACATTTAAATGCAGACAAATTTTATATCTTGTTAAAGGATTCTGAGATAGAATTATATCCAGGGTGTAAGAAACTTACCAAACTTGCTTGCATCCTAGAATTTTATCACCTGGTTTGTCTTAATGCCTTGAGTAAGAAAGCATCATCTATGTTTCTTAAGTTCTTTAAAAAAATGCTACCAGAAGGAGAACAATTACCTAATTCCTTTTATGAGCTGATGAAGACAATAAAGGAGTTGGGATTACATTATGTGAAGATTCATATTTGTCGAAATGGTTGCTTGCTGTTTTGGAAGGAGTCTGCTGATAAAGACGTCTGTGATACATGTGGAGAATCAAGATGGCTAATGACTTCAACACCGGATGATGATGATGAGGAGCTAGTAAACAAACCCAGAAGAACACCTGCCAAAGTGCTCAGACACTTTCCACTTATACCACGACTAAGGAGGTTGTTCATGTCATCAAAAACCTCTTCCTTAATGAAGTGGCATGCATAGGAATATGAAAAAGATGACAAGTTAAGACACCCAGTAGATTTACCTGCATGGAAAACATTTGATGTTATGCATCCATAATTTGTTGCAGACGCTAGAAATATTCGATTGGGACTTGCCACTGACGGATTTAATCCTTTTGGGACAATGAGTAATTCTCATAGTACATGGCTTGTTGTAATTATTCCATATAATTTACATCCTTGGTTGTGCATGAAGCAACATTATTTTATGTTGTCCCTACTAATTTCTAGACCATCTTCGCCACAGAAGATAGATGTTTACTTGCATCCATTGATTGATGAGCTGAAAGAACTATGGAGTATTGGTGTACAAACATATGACGCTAGAGCCAAGGAATTCTTTCATATGTGTGCTTCTTTATTATGGACTATTAGTGATTTTCCAGGATATGCACATCTATCTGGTTGGAGCACTAAAGGCTACAAAGCATGTCCTTATTGTAATAAAGATACTGTCTCACATTGGTTTCCACATAGCCGTAAAGTTTGTTACAGAGGACACTGTAGGTTTTTGCCAACTAGCCACAAATTCTGGAAAGAAGCTAGGGCATTTGAAGGTGAGCAAGAATTTAGGAGTCCACCTAAACCTCCTTCTGGAGCTGAAATCTTGTCACAATTGGATGGCAGAAGCACTGTAATTGGTAAGAAAAGGCTTAGAGATAAAGATTCGACACAAAATTGGGATAGGAAAAGCATATTCTTCGAACTACCATATTGGAAATCTTACATTGTATGGGACAATCTGGATGCCATGCACATTGAAAAGAATATATGTGAGAGTATTATTGGAACATTGCTAGGTCTGAAGGATAAAAGTAAGGACAACTTGAACGCAAGGAAGGATTTGGAGGATATGGGAATTAGATTTCCGCTTCATCCACAAATTGTTGGCACACATTCCATACTACCTCCAGCTTTTTATATGATGAGAAAAGAATAAAAAATATCATTTTGCAACCTCTTAAAATCTATCAAAGTTCCAAATGGGTATGCATCTAATATATCTAGATGTGCACGGCCGATGGATCAGAAGATGCTACCAATGAAAAGTCATGATTATCACATGTTGATGCAACAACTTCTGCCATTAGCTGTCATTGTGTCTTTGCCCAGTAAGAATGCTAAGTCATGTATTATTAATCTTTGTCGCTATTTTCAGAGGTTGTGCACTAAAGTCATAGATCCAAATTATTTTGCTGCATTGGAAAATTCAATAGCTGTGACACTTTGTGAGATGGAGAAGATTTTCCCTCCATGTTTTTTTGACATAATGGTGCATCTATCAGTCCATCTCATTTTTGAAGCTAAGATAGACGGCCCTGTGTAGTATCGTTGGATGTATCCAATTGAAAGGTAGCTTTTCATACGTCGTGATGACTTCACCTATTGGAATTTAATTTGTCATAATATTTTCACCAACTTTGTTATCAGGTATCTGCAGACCCTAAAAGGATATGTTCATAATAAAAGATATCCAGAAGGATCAATAGTAGAAGGATATATAGCTGAAGAGTGTCTTACTTTTTGTTCAAGATACTTGGATGGAGTTGTAACAAAATTAAATCGGCCAAATAGAAATGATACTAATGAAATAAATTTCGAAAATGAGCCAACACATGACAGTGATGATTGGTCGATTTTCTCGACAGTAGGTCGTGGTGTTGCTAAAATGATAGCATGTGTCTTGGAAGAACATACATTGCAACAAGCCCATAAACATGTACTATTCAATTGTGACACAGTTGAACCCTACATTAAGTAAGTTAGTGACAATTGTCTTCTATTATTAAAATATTATTACATATTCCAATTTCATATTGCACATATTTTGTTTTTAGGAAGCACTATGATATCATTAGGCTAAAACATCCTCATAAGTCCTTAAAGGAGGTACAGAGAATACATAGTAACTCATTTGATGGATGGTTTAAGGAACATGTAAGTTAATTTGTCATAATTAAATTTGTTATGCTTCATGATTAAATACTAACAAACTTTTCTTGTGTTAGATTGAGACACTCCTAAGAATAGAGATGGTGGATGATAAAATCAAGTTTCTTTCTCAAGGTCCACATCAAATGGCCATTAAGTACAAGGGCTACATTGTCAATGGTAACATATTCCATACCAAAGCAAAAGATCGACATCTAACCACACAAAACAGTGGAGTCTTTCTGGTAGCTAAGACTGATTGTTATGCTAAAACCACTGACCGCAATCCAATTACTAGAGATGTTACCTACTATGGTGTTTTGAAGGATGTTATTGTGCTCAATTATTATGAACACTTTAAGGTGACATTATTTAAGTGTGATTGGGTGGACATCTACTCCAAGAGGACAATCAAGCATGATGAACATGGGTTGACTCTTGTTAATTTGAGATGATTTCAATCAACTGGAGAACCGTATGTAGTGGCATCTAAAGTTGGACAATTATTTTATGTAGAACATGTCACTGCAAAAGGGTGGAATGTTTCTGTAAAGATTCCCCCACGAGATACGTTCAACATGGAAGGTCCATCTTGTAGTGAGACTGTTGAAGCTTATGTGCAAGGTGAACCTAGAGATGGGCCATCAATGACAACAGAGGATGAAAATGCAGACTGTGACATAGTTAGATTGGATATGGAAGGAATTATTGTTGATAGTTCAACAATTGAGAAAGACCAATCCCAAATTCAGCAGGATGACGAAAGTGTATATCAAAGTGATGTGGATGACAATTTTGAATGAGAAAATTACAAAGTAGCAACCAATGTTTATTTGAGTTTGTCATTATTATTTGACTTATATATGCCTGTTCCGTTGGCATGAAGTTTCCACTATCTGAAATGTATCTGACATATTTTAGTCACATGCTTCTATGTGTGTTGGATTATCTTGCATATTCTCGAGAGAGAAGGTTGTCTGATCAGCTCCTTCGATGTATTGTAGCCTAGCCAAAGTGGTATCTAAAAGTAGTTTCTAAAGTAGTATGTTCTGCTTAAATTCTGATGTCCAACTTACTAACAATGATGATCACCTTTTGCCTTGCCTTAATGTAGGTGTATGCAATCAGAGTTTCATTTTTATGCAATCCTCTTCACTAACACAGCTGCTAGCTCTGCTATTACTGATATGTTGACAATGACTTGGTGTACCTCTACAGTTTTGCATCCTAATTTCTCTGTAGAGGTACATTAAGTCTTTCTCAACATGTTAGAACTATGCTCTGGTGGAGAAGTCTACAAAGAATCCTCAAGAAAGACTTGTTTCTCCACGAGATTAAAGGCCATTCTCGAGAGATAAGGTTGTCTGATTAGCTATGTTGATGTATTGCAGCCTAGCCAAAGTAGTATGTAAAAGTAGTATCTAAAGTAGTATGTTCTACTTAAATTCTGATGTTATACTTACTAACAATGATGATCACCTTTGGCCTTGCCTTAATGTAGGTGTATGCAATTAGACTTCATTTTTATGTAATCCTCTTCACTAACACTGCTGCTAGCTCTGCTGTTACTGAAATGTTGATAGTGATTTCGTGTACCTCTGCAGTTTTGCATCCTAATTTCTCTACAGAGGTACCTGAAGTCATTGTCAACATGTCAGAACTATGCTCTGGTGGATAAGTCTACGAAGAAGCCTCAAGGAAGAATGGTTTCTCCAAGAGATTAAAGGCCAATCTCGAGACATAAGGTTGTAAATGTATATTTGCTTCCTACTCTGGAAAGTCTTCTTGCATGTTTTGCAATCACTTGTTTTTTACGTGTGGTGGTTTCCATGACTGGTGATGGTGGCAATGATGCACCTGCTCTGAAAATGGAAGACATTGGTATTGCCACGGGAATTTCTGGAACTGAGGTGATTATACTCGCTATGGGAATTTGTATATCTATCTTCTTGTATTTTAGTAATTATTATTGATAATGATGTTTCTTCTCTTTTTATGTGTCAGTCCAGGTTGCCAAGGAGGCTTCAGACATGGTTCTTGCTGATGATAACTTCAGTACAATATTTATTGCAATTGACAAAGTGAGATCTATCTATAACAACATGAAGGCCTTCACCAGGTTCTATTCTTATTAATCATTTTATGCTTTCTTACCTTACTAAAATTCTTTCAACTTATTATGTATGGACTATAGTTTTATGAAACACTGGATGAGATTGAGTTTGATTATAGTCTTTTGGTTTTACATAATTGTCAAGATTTTCAGATTTGCCCCCTTTCTATAATCTGCTTAGTTGTGTGCTTAGTAAATGTCTAAAGCTTTTCTGCGTGGCAAACTCTATTCAGCTGACATAATGTGAATGGTACATTTGAAATTATCACCCCTGTCGAACTTATTAGGAATGGTGAGAAGGTAGGTTCTTGTGAGGCTGCCTTTCTGGAAAATCTCGGCATTAGGCCCTTCTCATATGGACTTGTTGTGATGTTAGTTTATGACAGTGGATCTATATTCAGCCATGAGGTTCTTGACCTTACTGAAGATGACCTTATTTATAAAT
Organism: Alisma plantago-aquatica; assembly: GCA_963693085.1. Lineage (NCBI taxonomy): Eukaryota > Viridiplantae > Streptophyta > Magnoliopsida > Alismatales > Alismataceae > Alisma > Alisma plantago-aquatica. The sequence continues at coordinate 762,141,137 of OY856414.1, forward strand.
TTGGCAATGGTGCTATCTTCCCTGATACTATCTTATTGCATGCTAGTACTGTAAGTTTTTTTTGTCTTACATTTTCATGCAAGTGCTCAACTTTTTGCTCACTTCATGGCAGGATCCTAGCAAGTTTGCAGTTGTTTCTACCCCTGCTACTGCTTCAGGCTATGCAGTTGCACCTGTGGCTTCTTCTGCCAAGGTGGAAGAGAAGAAGGAAGAACCTACTGAGGAATCTAATGACTTTATGGCCGAAATAACATATGCTATCATTGCAGCTGAGAAGAAGGATGAACCTTCATTGCAGTGTAGATGGTCTAATCCTGTAGAAGCTCACAACTACTTGTAATGCTAGAATGGAGTTGTATGTTTTTGTAAGAAAATGAGTTTGTATTCCTTTGGGGGGGTCTCCAAGTGCAAATTGAGTTGATATCTAGTTAGTGATCATGTCTAGAATTTGTACCTTATATAGTCATATGTGATGGTGTTGTATTCAATATAAGGGGCAAGGTAAAATGTCCTCCCCATCTAATTGTCATTTTATTATAAATAAAAAAGTTCAATACTTCTGGAAAAATGTGTTCGGCTTCAATTGGTATTCAATTAGAAAACTTGATCATGAACTACAAATTGACTGACTAAAATCCATAAAAAATTAGTAATGCAGAACTAGTATGTCATTACTGGATTTTTTCATAAGCCACTACATTCAATCCAAATCATTTTATATACAAAACAGTGGCATTTGTATAAAAGCCAAATGATGGATAGTGGCTTTTCTATTAATTCCAAATGATGGTTTAGTGGACTTTATGTGGCATTTATTTGAAGCCACTAAAGAAAAATGTTTAGTGGCTTTTACAACTTAAGCTACTATCTTCCAAGTGTCATTGGCATTAGAGGCATTTTTTTAAATGTCAACAAATGCCGCTAAACCTATTTACTGGCTTTTTTTTCAATGGCATTTCTGAAAGGCCACTAATGAGTATGTTTGTTGTAGTAAATATAATATATTGATTCACAAGTGCATGCACATGCTTAATTTTCTCAATCTCACTTATCAAGTGGCCATGATATTGAACTCATACATGAGGACAAATTCCCATCTATGTCACTCAAATTCATCCCCATGTGTCACAATGCACCCGATCATCACCTTTATAGAAACCCATATTTAGGATCATTGTGGATGATGTCAAATTACACCGAATGACATGTGATGAGTGTAGTGATTCCATGTCTAAGAATCACAATGACCATATTCACTATGAGAGATGATTATGACCACCAATTATGGTTTCCATGTACAAGTTTCATGGTGGGTTTTTCTGATACATTGTTCTATAACAAATATCTATGTGCTTGAATTGATATCACATATCTTGAATGATGAGATTTTGTCATCAACCAACGCACACTCTAATCTTCTATGTTATTACTCTCTATCTGACTTCCACAATAACATCTGACCAGGGACATAACAAGAATGTACATACTCTTAACATTCATATGATCTCATTATTCAAGTCATGTACATGAAGACATACCTCATTGAGTAATGTCATTCTTTAGACATTCATTATGTTTCTTCATTATCTCATATGTGAGTGAAATAGAAGAAATTGAAAGCTATATACTTCATAATATATTCCATCACAATCATCATATGATTGGTTCTCTAGGAAAACATACCAATAGATTATGAAGAAACCTTTTCTCAATTTTCCATGGTTAAGTTCATCAGGATCATGCTTGCCATTGCAGCTTATAATGACTATGAGATTTGGTAGATGGATGTTAAACCACATTCCCTAACAGGAATCTTCTTGAGGATGTGTACATGACACAACCTGAGGGTTTTATAAATTCAAAAGGATGCAAATAAAGTATGTAAGCTACAAAGATCAATCTATGGATTGAAGCAAGCATCTCGGAGCTGAATTCTTCATTTTGAAAAAATAGTCAAAGAGTTTGGCTTTAGTCAAAATGAAGATGAGCCATGTGTTTAGAAGAAGGTTAGTGGGAGCATGATTGTATTCCTTATATTGTATGTAGATGACATACTATTGATGGGGAAATGGCATCCCTACTCTACAAATGGTAAAGACCTAGCTAGGAAATACATTCTCCATGAAGGCCTTGGGTGAAGCATCCTACATCATAAGGATCAAGATCTATAGAAATAGATCTAGAAGGCTTCTTCGACTAAGCCAGAGCACATACATTGACAATGTGTTGAAGAGGTTCAACATGGAGGACTCGAAGATAGGAAACATGCCCATGTCTCATGTTGTCACTATCTCTAGAGTTCAATGTCCCAATCTTATAAAGAAAGGGAATGCATGAGTAGGCCTCCATATGCATCTATAATTGGACCCATCATGTATGCAATGTTCTGTACTTGTCATGATGTCTCATATGCCTTGAGCATGACAGGCAAATATCAGTCAGATCCTAGTCATGCCCACTAAACTTTCATGGAGAACATCGTTAAGTACTTGCAAAGAACTAAGGATTACTTCCTTGTCTATGGTGGTGAGGAAGAGTTTGTTGTAAAGGGTTACACTGATGCAAGCTTATAAATGATCAAATATGACTACAAATCACAGTCTTGATTTGTGTTTTGCCTCAACGATAGAGCTGTGAGCTGGAAGAGTTACAAGCAAGAAGCAGTAGCATATTCTATAATAGAGGCTGAGTATACTACCGCATCCAATGCAGCCAAGGAGGTTGTTTGGATCAAGAAGTTCATCATAGAAATCGAGGTTATTCCTAGAATCACTGATGAAATTGAGCTATATTGTGACAAAAATGGATCTATTACACATGCTAATTCACCTAGATCACATCAACATTCTAAGAATATACAAAGGTGGTTTCATCTCATATGAGAGATCATACAACAAGGAGATGTAAAGATTTGCAGAGTACCAACTGAGAGAAATGTGGCTGACCCCTTCGCTAAATCATTTTCATAGCGAAAGCATGAAGGTCATGTTAGATCACTTGGGATTAAGTTCATGGGTGATTGGCTCTATGTACAAGTGGGAGTCTGCTGGTATGTATGCCATGAGCGCCAATCATATGACGATTGTAATGTGTATCTTGTAAAATGATTTGATTAATAATAAAGTCAATCTTACAATTTATTTTGTTTTATGAAATAATGATGTAACATAATAAATGTCTAAGGAGTTATGTACTCAATGATGTATGTATTTTTGTTAAGGACCTAATCAATGAGGTCATATAGATGTCATGAGTATATATACATTCTTGTTATGTCCCTAGTTAGATGTTATTGTGGAAGGCTGGTAGACAACAATAACATTTATGACTAGAGTATGTGTTGTATAATGACAAAATCTCATCAGTCATGATATGTGATATCAAACCAAATGCATGGATACATATTAGAGAATAGTGCTCAAACAACCCTTCTTGAGAGTGATACATTGCAGCCATTTTCAGTATTTAGAATCATCTCTCATAGTGATGGTGGTGATTTTGGTTCTTAGACCTAAAATCACTACACTCATCACATGTTATTTAATGTACATTATCATCATCAAATGTAAACCTGAATAAGGATTTCCATAAAGGTGATGCTCAAATACACCATAACACATGGGGTATGACTGTGAGTAATGTAGATGGGATTTGCCCCTCCTACAAGAGTATGATATCCTAGCCACTTGATAAACAAGATTGAGAAATGCATGGCCATGCTCATGTGAGTCAATATGATATTGAGCTTGAATATATCTCAGACAATCTTCTCCAGTTCAAGGAACATGGATCAAATGTTGAAGAGGATGAAAATTTAATGCTTGAGTTCAATTAAGATATTAGTGATAAAGGATCTATACAATCACAATAACACCAACCACATATTGTTGGTTGAAGTTGTTCTCCAACTTTTAGATAATTGGGCAGCAATGATGTCTTGCTAGATACCAATAATTGCTTGTGATGTCAAAAATTAGTTATGGACATTCATTGCCAACATAACTTGGAACCTATAGGATCACACACATAGGATACAATTTGAATAGGAACATATTCATGATTATAGTTTAAACTTTATTACTAAAGTGTTAGGTATTAAATTTAAAAAACAATGGTTAAAAGTTGACTGACTGGAATGTGGACCGGAGGGTTCAAGTGTTGAACTAATCGATTCAAGTGTCAGGTCAATTGAACTAACTAACAATTAGAACTATGACATGACCAGTTTATCAATTGAACCAATCACCTGAGGTCTATCTATCAACCAGTTCAGGTTATGAACCAACGGATTGGTTGATTAATTCAATTGAATAAATGATCGTTGTTGGCGTCATGTTGTGAATTAATCAAATATTAGTTTCCAACACAATTGCAATTGGGAAATATAGTGAAATGACTGGTTCAAAGATCAAACTGATCGGTTCACTATTGAACCAACTGTTTCGTTGTTCATAAGTTACGAAAATTCATGAATATTTCATCTCTTTGACTCCCACTCCTATCCTAACCCTCATATAAATAGAGGGGTAGTCGATGATTTCTAGAGACACAACAATAGGCACATACAATTGTTGTTTTCTCTAATTGTGGTTACAGAGAGAACTCGAACAAGTCCTATAAGTTAAATGGAGGGATAGGAAGGGAGAGATAATTGGGAGGGCAAGTTGACGCAAGAACACAGACTAGAAGGGATAAATCCTTCTTATCTATTCCAATAAAATGATAGGAATTATCGGTGGTCCGTGTTGACTACTATAGAGGTGAGGAAGTTGTTGCATGCTGTTAGGAGGATGAAGTCATCTGTCGTCTGTGGTGATTAGCTAGAAGGCCGTTGCTGACATTGTTTAGGTGCAACTTGAAGAAAGGTGCCACTACTGCTAAGGAATTATCACTGGACTTGGTCTAGGACCAAGTATAACCATGCAATCATTCTTTCCATTACATAGTTATTCACGCAATATACTATTCTAAGGGGAAAAAGACAGTTAAATTTTAATTTATGTTGCCTCACATGATGCCATATTTACCTACACCTCCTCGAAAGACAAGTGATATTTATGATGGATGGTTAGGAATGTTCAACATGTGTGATTTTTTTGCAACATTCTTTTTTCCATAAGAACTCCCAAGTACTTGCCTAGGTATTCAGACTACATGAATCCATTGACATTTCAAAATTTCCTTCTTATTTTGGTTTCCAGTCTCTTCATGAAATATGAGCTCATTTTTGCAACTATTATGTTTTGTCCATACAATTTAATGAATTCCTTGAAATAGATTATATTCTAGCAAGTCTGTTCAGAATTAAACATCTTGTCTACAAAACATAAGTGAGAAATGAGTGATCATCTTCTAGCTAGTGGGATAGGCTTCCATTCCTTTTCTTGGACATATTGTTCAATCTTTTGACTAAGTCTCTCTACACAATGAACAAATATATACAGGGAGATGGGGTCCCCTTGACAAAGTCCCCTAGACATCCTAAAAGGTTCAGAATGTTTACCATTCCATAACACAGATGACATGCCCCCTGAAATATGACTCTTTATATTATTCTTGATAGAATTAGGTATGTCTAGCTTAATTAGTGTATCAACAATGAAGTCCCAAGACTTTTTATCATATGTAATTGATAATTCCACCTTAATAGCCCTCATCATTGTTGAGTTTATCCTTCATGTGTTGTGAACAAGTTCTTGTGCTACTAATACGTTTTCCTCTTACCTCTCACAAAATCACTTTGAGCAAGAGAGATATTTATGCCTTTTAACAATCAACTCAGTGGTTAATTTTTGGATTAGGTTATTAAGAGAGATAGGTCTGAAGTGTTCACATGTTTTGGGTTTGGATACCTTAGGAATTAGGACAGTGGAAGAATGTCATACAACATTCAGTTCTCTTCCAGAAACAACATTTGTAATTGTATTAGTGAACTGAATGCTTGAGAGTGTTCTAGTTTCTTAAAAAAGGAAAACCATCGATCCCTTTCATGCTATGTTCCTTATATGGATTTTATTCTTTCAAGATGTTGTGGATTTCAAAAATGGTGGTACTAGCTACTACCATTCTCCTTTACTCCTATATGAGTTGAGTGAACTCCCTAGGAAAGATTTGAATTCGAGGAATATTTATATGTTGTGGTTTTGTGAAAATATTCTTAAAATTATCACAATCATATCTGCATAAACCAGTTGCCAAATCCGTCCATTAATATTGTTATTGTATTTCTTGTTCTTCATTGTTTTACATATGCATTTTAGAAATTTGTGTTATTGTCCACATTAGTGAGCTGGTTAATATGACTTCTCTTCTTCCAATCCTCCTATTTTTTCAAAATAAGATATAACTCAACTAACATTTCAATGCACATAGATTTAACGAACCCATCATATTTTTCTACTAAATTGGTCTGAAGCATTTCTAGATTTCTTATCACTCTTCTCTTATTCATCCCTCGAGCGTTGAAAAACTTAGAATCCCATTCCATAATGTAAATACCTAATCTTTACGATCATATATTTACATAATGCATCAAAATATAAACAATCTTTATTACAATCATGCTTTTACATCAGAGTGCGAAAGCTAAATAAAAATATATATAAGTCCTCTCTAGTCTTCAATCCATAGAGGACATCTCCTGCATGTCTCTTCTATGACTTCTTCAAACCACCTGCCCATGAATTCCGAAAAGGGAATGAAACCACACATGGACCCCATTGAAGGGAAAAATAAAGGTCAGCAAAAGCTGGTACTAAATTCAAATATTGAGCTATTTGCAAAATATAGGTATGAAATGCAATCCAAGGTAATATCAAAGTTAGGCAGGGACTATTTAGTGGACTTAGTTTAGCCAAATGAGAATAACATGTAGAAATGGTTTCCATATATAGAATTCAAGATGTTATTGACAAGATTAACAATTCTATAAAAATTGTCGAAGTTCAAGAGATCAAAATCTTCAACATGATATTGACAATGTTAACAATTATACAAAATTTCCAAGTTCAAGATATCAAAATATTCAACATTATTTGCAACAAAATGACCAGTTTAAATATTAGGATTAAGCACAACCATATCATTTCTTATCAATGACTACAATGTCATGTGTTCAATCATCTATGAGAGCATGACACAATAGCCTGCAATTTCAACCAGTATACTAGGGGACCACTAATCCATTACAACATGTGCACAGGGTGGCGGGACGTACCCAACCTCTAGGAGCCAAAGCTCTAAAGGGCCAAAGCCCAAAGGGACCAAAGTCCAAGTAGTCAAAACTCCAAGAATTCAATTCCAGTGCTTATCATAATATTTATCAATGTTTAACAATAATGAATATAAAGTGGTGAACTTTCAAAGAGGCAGAAATGGCTTGTGAAAAGTATTGGGTTCACCAACAAACAATATACATGGAATTTCAAGAGGAAAGCCAAATAACTCAATAATTAAATAGAGAATCTAGTACCTCATTGTATCCAAGAATCCATGGATTGCACAATCACCAAAAATGACTCCAAGAGTGGAAAATCTACAAAGTATGGTACAATTTGGTTATCAATTGGCTTGGAATCAATGATCCTTTATTAATTAGTATTTTCCTTACCACCTAGGGTTATTAATAGTTCATGGTTTTTCCATTATCCTTATTCATAGTTAGGTCATATATAATCAACATTACATACTCAATTGCTTTATCGTTTTCCTCTAAGTTAGATAGTGTTATTCTCTCTCTTACATAGAATGACTTCGTTCACTCACTTAAACCAATTATGTTTATCTACCAGTGTACCTTTATTAGGGATCTAGGTTGTAAGAAATATATAGTTTAGGGCACACTAGTTATACCCTCGTATGTAATTACATAAGTACTTCTTATTATACATAGGGTTAAACCTAAAGGTTACATACCATCATACTGTATTTTGGGTGCTAGGATCAATTATAATATACATACACTTTCTCTAATATTTTATTCTAAATTATATCGATTTTGATAACAAAATGTCATACATCCATGGTGTATTCGCAATCACCATCTTTGAAATAAATTCAATACCTACATCTATCATCTGATTTATTAACTTGTACAATTCAGCATATGCAACTATCTTATCCTAAAGGTTGATTAACATTTCTGATTATATAATATGTATCTGAATATGATAAAGTATTCGAAATCCATTTCTTAGTGTATATTATTCCCATAGCCATGTATTGTATGACCTTGTCGTGAGGTATGGGTACCTTATACCTAACCCTACCAGGTGTTCATTCATCGTTTAATATGTTAGTGGATTGTTATTATCAGTATTTAGTTTTTCTAAAATGTAACACGCGCAACTGACCTACAGAATGCGGACATCACCATTGATCTACGGTGTCCATCCACAGGTATATTCCTGGTTAAAGATCTGACTTCCACCGCGTCAGGGGCCCCAAGGGAGCAGCCGCCGGAGTAGGACGATCATGGAGTTTTAGGACTGTCTGTGATCATGCACAGTAGGCGTCGGTGGCCATGTGATAAAAGGTCTGTTATAGATGGATCAGATGGAAGAGGAGGAGACGGGATTCCGCAACATCGAATTAATCGTGCTCCTGGTTTTACCAGATCCTCGGAGGCTTCCTGTTTTAATCGGCGTGGTCGATGTTGGCGGATGGGTCCCGAGAGTCGGGTGGCAGTGGTGACGATGATGCAAGAAAGCTTGATTGGCATCTGACATGCCCAACGTCAGTGGCTTCTGCACCTGGACAGGCCCACAACGTGAACATGGTTGGGTGAGGGGAAGGGTTGTCGTCGGCGGGATACTACGATCTGATCTTCGATTTACTGACGATGGGGAAGAGTTTCTGATGGCCAGGTTGCAGATGTAAAGCTGCGAGGCGGCAGAGGGAAGAGGGATTTTAGACTGGACGGGGGCACGATCTGCAGAACTTGCTGGGGAGACCTAGCGTTGGTCTGGGAGCACAGCAGTACCAAAAGAGGTGTAGGGGCACCGATGTGTGTGGTTGCAGGTGGCGCAGCCATTGAATTGAGCAGGACCAGGAGAGACCAGCGACAGTGGTGATGGATCAATAGTTGGTTGTAGAGGAGAGCTCCCTGTCCGCACTGGTTAATAGTGCTCGTTGCAGCAGATGGAGGTCTCTAGTAATGAGGACGCTGGCGCAATGGAGGAGCCGTCGCTGCTGACGAGACCCAGCTTCAAAACCTCTACAGAAGCCGGCAGGATGAGCAACAACTTGTGGTTCATCATCCTGATTCCAGATATGACGGAAATCATGATCTGGAGTGGGCTATCCTTTTGGGTTCACAGATGATACAGATTTGAGAGTTTACACATCTTCACATTCCTTGCTGATGAAGGAGGAGGTGCCAAGGGATGTAGAGTGGGCGGTGGTGAAGGTGGAGGGTACTGATGGCGACGATGGTTATGCTTCAGGTTGTGCTGCTGCAGAGGAGTCTGTCTGGGTCTTTCTAGCAAAACCCTAGGGAATCGGAGGCCTTATAGATGGCGAGGATGGTCATTGGGTTAAGGGGAGCTTGATGCGAGTAGTAGGGAGCAAGGTGGAGGCGACGTCCAGAATCCCGTCAGATGAGGAGGTGTCGGCGAATCCGGGGTCTCTGTAACTCTCGGGTCATCGACGTTACATAACAAGGAGACGGGTTTCTTAATACATTAAATCCCATTAATTTCTTACTAAAACCTTTATATTTCAATTTACTTTGGAATTTAATAACTCCCAATTCATAAAGCCCAATGCATTGAGAGTTTGACCAATCGTTCAATATCTATGAAGCTAAATATTAAAAATATTTACTCCTAAACTTATGCTCCTTAGATGACTAACTTAATTACTATCATAAACACATCAAGTATTAATAATTAATGCTCAAAGATGTATTTTAATTAGATTTCAAGGCCAAGAAAGTAATATAAGGGGTAATATTGTAATACTAGGTCAAATCAAAGTATTTGAGCACATGGGTTTTAAATTGTATTAAATGATGACAAAGTGATTCAAGGACATAAGTCCAGTGGCTAATTAATAAATATTTTTATATTGAGGAGAGTCAACTTATTTAGACACAAGGAATTTGAGTTTAGGCTTTATTAGTATCAAAGTTCATGAGAATTTCTCTAAATGATGAAAGAGGACTCAGAATGCAGGCCCATATTTGTAAGTGACTCCAAGTTAGGGGAAGATTAGAAATCATAGCTCAAGATAGATTTAGTCCTCAAAAATCTAGTATGTTACACATAATATATTTTTTATATATTCCAAAGCTTTGTTAAAATCAAGATTTGCATTCCAATGCTGACTAAGCATCTTCTTAAACTTAGGATCATTTTAATAAGAAGGTATTGTGATGAATCTTTCATATGTAGAATTTGTAGTCATGGATTGAACTAGCATAGGACAATGATCAGAGTGGATTCTAGTAATATGTCTAACTATGAAGTGTGGGTACAATTGTATGAATTGGGAGTTAGAAACTTCATGGTCTAATCGTTCTTGCAATCTAATATTCTTATATGCATACATCATACTTGAGTAGCCCATATTAGTGAGTCATGCCTCAAGGAGAGATTTGCTAAAAAATCAAGCTTTAGAGAAATTATAATGAATGTTACAACTATTTTCCATAGGGTTTAAAGTAAAATTAAAATGCCTTGGTACTATACAATTTTTCATAAATCTGTAACTTATGGAAGTTAGGTACTTCCAGAAGAGATTTATAAAGCATATATGGGAACTCACATAAATGAAGATGTTGAAAATTGAGCTTTTATCCATGTAGGTTACAAACTAGAGATAGATATCAATGATTTTTACACTACACTCATTAGGCTTCTAGCACATCCATGTGGCTCTAACAAGACCCCTTTCCTCCACAACATGAGATTTTCTAAAGCGCATGCTCTTGATTGTATCAGTGGCATTGCCTTCACAAATTTTGGGTTCCAAAATTGTACTAATCTGTAGTGCTGAGATCCATGAGGACATGTCATTATCAATATTTTCAATCCCATACTATTCTAGTAAAGAATATTTAACATAAAGAACAATTATTAAGAAGAGGTAAGACTCACCTTTTTCAAGAGTCCATAGCAAGGTCTTGTTTCTCCTTATCAGCAACTTCTCTTATACTAACAATAACCTTTAGCTTTTATACCCTTTTTCATACAGTTTTTAAGATCTTGCCATCTTGATTTTAGGGACACTACACTTATGTTTCTATTAGAACGGGCAATTATCTGGTGTATGAGAGGGGCATTTTGTTTGCAGCATGCTCAGGTACCTATACCGTAGGCTCAACTTCACTAACATGATTTTATTTGTTGTCTTCAATGACAGTGGTAGGTACAAAGTCGTCATTTGCATTCATATTAGTATCCAACATATTCATATACATAATGTTATCCTTTACCTGAGTTTCTTCTGTGACCATTTAATCTTCATTGATGATTATAACTTCTTCTATTAGTTTGTTGACACCCAGTTTTGGGAAAATGTGTTCATCATCTGACTTGTCCTATGTACTATCCTAGTGTGGGCAACACAAATCACCATTTTCATTGATTTGTATAGGACCTTTCTTTTGTTTTCCATTGTTTCTGTGATGATTTTTTCTACTTCTAGGTTTCTTTAGGAAGGGTCACCTTCTCCATCTCAATACATGTCGGTTTCTATGATGTCTTGCTTATGAGAATTAGAGGGCTTGTCAGTAGTAGCCTTATTTATCGGAAAATATTTAGGGTATTGGCTTAATTTTTGACAGGTAGAACAAGCATATGGTAGTACTTCATAGTCCACATAATAATCAATCTCATTGATAAGGTTGTTTAGATAAGATTCTTGGATGTGTGCATCAATACTACAAATTGTGAAAACTTGCTTCCAGTGATTTCCATGTTATGCACGTCTACTTTGAATAAACACCCTAGCACCATGACAATGTACTCTAATTTCTTATGCATGTACATGTGCATGGGTAGATCAACGATTTTCATCCATGTCACTAGGTATCTAGAAGGTCCTCGATTGGCATGAAAGTAGGGCCCCATTTCTAGACTGCTAAGCAACATCGAAACAGATTTTACAACCCTCCTATAAGAGAGACATCATAATCTTTCCTACAGTTAAAATTTGTGAATGTAATGTCTTAGATCGACCTCATACATGGTGAAGGGACACTTTTTCTTCAGCTGGTTGTCATGCATATGTGTATCTCCTTTCCTTACCAAATGATAACGAGACGAAACACTAAACTTAAATAGCATCCCACCAAATGTGAGCTACGCAGTGTAAATTATATGATTATCTATGGTTTCTTTTCTAGATCACAAAACTACACCCGATTCCACCCTACCAAATTATCCCTAAAAGAAATTTGTTTTCTCACCGTTGTGTTCGAGTTGTATCGATTTACATTGTGAATACGGTTCCCCACTATATTTTCATGTAGCCCATTTGTCATCTAGTTTGATCCTCTAAAAGGAGGAAAGTTTGTTGCATCCAATGTGTTAGGGCTTTGAATAATTCCATATTATCTTATTGATTAGATTTCATGATCCGTGCATGTTTGGAAACTAAACATCTATCCCAATTGATTGGATCAAAACCCTAACTCCTTTCTTTGTTTGGCCACCCAATATTGTGTTCTTATGAAGGTCCTTCCACTTATCCCTTATTGTGAAAGAAATGCTTTCTATGATCCTCTCAAATCTCATACATCCCCATGTCCACGTATATGCATGCCACCACCCCCTTTTCCATTGCCACCACCTCATACCCCTCTCGTTCTGTGTCCCCTCTTAAATATTTTTTTTTCATAGTTATGCTTCACTCTGATGCTAAGAGCTGTATTAATTTGACCTTCATTTGCCCTTTATTTGTAGATAGTAATGAACACTTTTTCTAATAGATATAATTTTTTTTCTTTTTAGAAAAATATATATTCCTTCGATATAGTTGGTATTCCTTAGTCATAATGACTTAATTCTTCTTCCTTTTTTAGAATACTTGGTTTCTATTTTTTTGTTATTTGAATAGTAATGATTCTCTTTGTCCTTTTTTCTACTATTTTAGATGCCTTTGTCTTTCTTTTAGTATAATAAGAATTCTTCGTACTAATAAATATATTTTAATGCTTCTTGGGTCCTAATCCTTTATTTTGGTTATGGTACTAATCCATCATCTCCATTTAGATACACAAAATATTCTTTTTCATCTTTCTTCACTTCATCTTGTGTTCTTATGTCCTTGGTTAACTCATTGAATAATATTTGTTATAGCTCCTCTTATTAGTAAGAAGATATTTGATCGGCCTAAATTACACGTCCAAAAAGGAGCGGATCTAGAGTAGTCAGACTTTTATGTAAGTAACCCGACACTTAAGCCCCCACAACTATTATATGGGGTATGATGTAGCAATCAGGGTCGAACCACAGGGACAAGGTTAGCAGGCGTTAAGCACACAAGGTCTCGCACTCAAATACTCCGGATAAAAAGGGTAGTTAAACTGGTGTTCCTGAAGGAACGATGGTACTCCAACCCAAGTAAAGCAAATAAAATGGAGATAAGAAGAACAAAGTGTAACAAAAGAAGATGTAAATGGAGATATGGAGGGAAACTTGGATTGGGTTTGACCTAATAAGACTTCTCACCAACATGCAACATCGTCTCTCCCTCTCATATACTCCTATCAAGATTACAAGCAAACATAAATGTTGTCTATTCCCTTCTCTTCCGAGATAAGGGTAGATCTAATTCTAAGGGTAACCTCTCTCTCGAGATGACTACACAAAAACCTCATAATAGAACGTATGATCTCAAGCTTTAGCATTCCAACATTCTCATGCATTCATACTACTCCATAACACAAGTTAAAAGTGATATTACTCTCTCAAGATATCAACAATCAAACATCACAAGATGGTATCTAAGCATGCAAGTGAAGCATTAAAACTGATGCATGGAGATGACCTTGATAATAGTATATAAATATATATTCAAGACGGAGAGACAATATATATGTTGGGAGGGCCTTAGTAGCTACTCCCAACCCAAGTTAAGATGTTTAGCCACACATGTTCACAGGAAGCATAACAACCTTACAAGAATATAGATACATCAAGTTCTATGAAGTGATGAGGGAAGTACAACTAGATTGAAGTGATAGATCTAGATGTAGAGAGAAGAACATGATACAACTCAATACTTCTTCAGATCTAGGTCTAGAGTGTAACATCCCTAACCTGGGTTATGTACTAACCCTAGGAGTTTTTCTTAATAAAGTTTATTAGATGATTGTTCTTGTCTTGTGAAAACTAATTAAGGCTTTTGAGGAACTTATATTTCAATTTCAGTCCTTTTTTAATAATGTTGAAACATTGTATTGTTACTTTTGGACTAATGTGCAAATTACCCAAGTTGAGGGGTTAACTTGCAAATTGCACATGATAAGATGTTCCTCTGATGTTGAGACATCATATGAATGAATATGATGTAGTGGTATGGATTCCACAAGCTTGGGCACCAAGATAAAGCTTGTAGAGCAATCCTTGTGCATTAAAACCTAGTTTTGGTGTAATGTGCAAATTACCCAAAACCTAGGGTTCAATATGCAAAATACCATCTCTTGAGGGTCCCACATGTTTCTTGTCATCAAGTAGAGAAAAGAAAATGATAGGGGTGCCTCATTTGAATTGTCATGGAGGAGAGAGAATCTTGACATTAAAATAATCAAGATTCAAGCATAAATGGCCCTTTAATTTAATTTAATGCAAAAAGAAATTAATTAATTGAGGAGCCCTTCAATCAAAAGTTGAAGGATGTGTTTGCAATAGTGTTGGACGATCTTGTTCCATGTTTGGGCATAAAAATATCTTGGTTGAGTGGAAGCCAACTCACATCATCATAATAAAAAGTAATATCCATTTAAAGGATGGATATTAATATAAAACTCTTTAACGTGCTTAATTCCTTTTCCATTAGTCTTTGGATAATGGAGAGGTTTTTGCAAGATATGAAAGTGGCTTCGTGGCCAAGAAATGTAGGGGAGTTTGGTGGAAATTATTTTGTAATTTAAAGAAAATACTTTTCTTTTTCTCTTTCCTTGAAAACCCATATACATATCCTTTATACTCATCCTTTTCCAATAACACCCAAGGCTCGTTTCCTTAGTTTTCGTTTCTCAACCTTTCTTTGGCCAACCAAGGAAGATCTCAGGAGCATAGGAAGGATGACCAAACCTGTTGGTAAGTTTTTATCATCTCCTACCTCAGATTCATGGTGGAAACCCTAAAGCAATGGTTAATTATTGGTCTTCTTCACCTGATTTCCAATTCTAGCCAATTTGCTCATCCAAAAGCTCAAGGATGGAGCCTGGACAGTTGCTGGAACTCCATCCACCATTAAATCCGTGGAGCTTGGAGCTTGAGATCATTTTTAGAGGCGGGTTTTATAACTCAAACCCTTAACCATTGCTATTGCACTCTTTCCTATAATAATCGTTGGTTACTTTTCTTTCTTTGATACTCTTTTGAGTTCTTGCTAAAAATCCCTTGAAGAAAGATTGGAGTTCTTGGTTGAACAAAGGAAGAAAAATATGACATCATCATAGATGATTATCCAAAGATTTACTTTACCAAACGGTTTCCTTTTTATTGCTCAAACGGTTTCCCAAACCGTTTGGGAGCAAACTATTTCAAACCGTTTGGAATGAAACAGTTTCATCAAACCACATGGAGGGAAACGGTTTCAAACCATTTGGTGGTTTTGACCAAGGGTTGACCATTTGGAGGACTATTGAAAATAATGTAGGTTAATGACCCATCAATTATTATTGATTATCTCTAATCGGTTCACTAATTGAAGGTCAAACAATCACCAAAAACCCTAATCAGGTTAAGTGCTGATTTGATTATTGATGGAGTTAGAAACTTGGGTTGATTGACCCAAACGGTTTCAAAACCATTTGGGGATCACCCAAATGGTCTCAATACCGTTTGGTGATCACCCAAGACCATTTGGCGGTCTAGGGTTAGGTATGGTTGAGCAATTGAAGATCTAATGATGCTATGTTGAAGAGCAATCAAATGTTGATATGGTGATCAATCCAATGATCCAAACCCTAATTGGTTGACTTGTATTTTGATGATGTGATGGGAAAATGGTCTCAAGACCGTTTGGAGGTCATCCAAATGACCTCAAGACCGTTTGGGGTCAGGTCATGCCCAATTTGGATGGTAATCCAATAGTTTCAAGTAATTGGCTCAACAATAGTCAACATTGAAGGATCAACATTCCCTAACCCTAATTCAATTGTTTCAAACCCTAATTGATGACCAATTTAGGGTCAATTGAGGGTAAAATCAGTGGAAGGTTGACCTAATTAACTCAATTGATGTGTGGTGATAGGTCCAATTGATGAGTAGTTCCATAGATTCAATGGTTGCAGGAATCCACAATGGAAACCCTAAATCAATTTGACTAGTTGAGACCAACTTTGGTCCTTGTGGTTTTGAAGAGGTTTATACCAAACGATCTCAAGACCGTTTGAGTCCAAACGGTCTCAAGACCTTTTGGGACCAAACGATCCCAAACCGGTTGAGGTCATGCGGTTTCAGAGTTGCACTTTAGCAAATGATCTTGAAGGTCCAACTTTAGCAAACGATCTTGAAGTCAACTTTGGCAAACGGTCTACACCACTCACTTTAAAAAATAGTTTCAAGGGTTTCCTTTGCAAATGTTCTCAAGTGTGCAACTTTACCAAACAGTTTCAGTGGTTTGGTTCAAGATCGTTTGGAGGTTTTTGTGCAAGACCGCTTGGGGACTGTTTTGGTCAAGACTGTTTGGGGTCTAAGTGACCAAGACCGTTTGGTGGATGATTAACTAAAACTGCATGGGTTCTTAAAGTGGTTAAAAGACAAAGTGATTAGTTGATTAATACATGATGTAATCAAAGATGATTATAATAAAGGTACCCTTAATGGAATAGGGTGATTAGTACCCTTTGAATAATTATGCCTTAATGATCATGGTGACAATGACATAACCCATGATGTCAATTCCTCTTAAAGAGTGAGTTGACTTAACCTAATCAAGACTGAAGCAAACATAATCTTTAGAAGATGAAAGAGAAGATTTCCTATATGGATGATAATTAAGTATTGGACTTCTAATATGAATGAATGTCTAATTAGGGTATGATCCTTCATAGTGAGACCATGAAACCCTGATTATGATGGTTAATGAATCATAACCCTAATTGAGGGTATTAATGGAAGTAATCCTAATACATGATGATGGTATGATCTTAATTCATAATGAATGACATGATAACCTTAATTCAAGGTACTTTGATGTTCACTCCTACTTGGGATGAATAGTAAACCCTAATTATGGGTTGTTAATAGTAAACCCTAATCTAGGGTGATGTGATATGAATAGTAAACCCTAATCTAGGGTGATGTGATATGAATAGTAAACCCTAATCTAGGGTGATGTGATATGAATAGTAAACACTAATATAGGGTGATGTGATATGAATAGTAAACCCTAATCTAGGGTGATGTGATATGAATAGTAAACCCTAATTGTAGGTTATTGAACTTAAACCCTAATCAAGGGTGATGCAGGGTGAATAGTAAACCCTAATTCCAAATAAGGTAAATGGAAGTGTAAAACCCTAATTCTGGGTTATATCTTATAGCATGAAGCTCTAAGGTTGATAATGAAATGACAACTCATTAATCCTAATTAAGTTAAAGGGGTTGATTAACCCCAATTGAATTGAAAAGGGAAACCCTAACCCTAGTAAGGGCATAGTGGGGCAACCCTTAGATAGTGATGTTATCATTATTTTGCATTATGCTGATAGGAAATTGATGTATCTGTTATCATCTGTACTAATCATGCAGGCTTCATGAGATATTGAACATAGCCAGGTATGAGCAATGATGCTTTGTTTATTGAAAGTGCTTTATGAGCCTAGTAAGCAATGATATGCTATGTTGCCTAGTTAAAGGTAACAAAAGAGATTGATAGGCTTTAAGAGCCATGTGAAATACCTACATTGCAATTATTATAAGGGATTGAGATCCCAATGTTATTAAAGCTGTGAAATGAACTTAATAGAAATAGTACTCATTCTTTATAGTAATTGTTATAAAGGTTTATGTTTGAAAACATGCTTGATGCTAAAAGAAGTTGTAATGTACTTAAATAATCAAGTGAAATGATATCATTTAGAGCCTTGACCATAGATCCATCATCGTCAGTAGTTTGGTGATGGTGAAACAGGTTTTCCTAAGGGAACTCCTAGAGAGCATACTTTTGAGTATGTGGGGGTTATGGGCACGAATATCCTTACACGATAATGGAGGAATTGATGTGAGATAAACATTAAATCACTCAATCCTTCATTATATATATATGTCGGGATGATGTATCACTAATGTCGGGACTCATTACACTAAATGAGATTACTCAAAACATAAAACACAGTCAACCACTAATTTATGACATATCCAAAAATATGGGTAAATTAAAACCGATTTCAATGTCAGCACCTGCTCAGAAACATTTACATAAGACCTCAAAATCTTTCTTTTATCCATACTAGGCTAAGAACTTGATACAAATGTTCTATTGCCTTAGCCACAATATATATACAAAGGAGAACAATATTCATATATGCCATACAAACAAGCATTAACATGCTAACAAAAGTTCAATTTGTTTGAAACACCATATACAAACTTTTCCTGCCCGGACCTGAGAGTACAGGGATGACTCTAGAAAAAACTAGACATCTAATAAACTTTATCAAATATTCATTACTATAGATCCTATTTGCTGCCACATGTTGGTTTTTGTCACTTCCGATTACCTCAAAAAAGTGTGGCGAACCACAAGGGTGAGTCCCAGTCCCAGTAAGTGATATAACCATCAACAACGTTTATTGATTACAACATTTTTATGTAATTAAATAGTTAAGAAGTTTAATCAGATATACCAAATATGATCAATCGTACTGATGGTTAACAAAATACATAAAGGAACAAATAATAACTATCATGATTAACCAGACTATCAACCTTTATCTTGTTGACAATATAAGCAGGTCAGTAGCATATGCCGTTCTAGCATCATGAGCAAGTCTAGTAACATAGCATAGCTAACAACATGAGCATGTCTAATAGTTTGAACATATCAATATCATAAGTAGAGCTATCAACATAAGAACGAATATTTTCATAATTAGCAGTATATGCATCTCTAGTTATAAAGGCATGGCTAGGATGCTAAACATAACTAACAAGATGAGATATCTAGCATCATGATTATAATCAGCAGTAGCATTATAGATATTAACATAAGCATGACTACTTTATGTACACACTTACAATCTTATGATCCACAACATAACAATAATTATTATCTATTAATTGCACTAAGCATCATCTTTATGTAAAGAGAACAAACGAGGGTTATCATCCAATGTGAAGCGTCATGTATAACCTTAAAGAAATATGTTACACGGTTGTATTACATCTTTTATAATGCCCTGGGGAATTTGAATCGTACCATTCAAAGTCCAACCGACCCTTGCGAAGGGCTATTTGGTTCCATACAAGATCTAGGAGGGCCGGTATCCTAAGATCTCTTCCCCTCAATCAGTATGAATAAAAAGGAAGTGACATATCAGTCAAAGCTGCCACCACAATGACATACAGTCAAGCTGAAAACCACTAGTCCGACCTTAGTACAGGTCACGGGACTAGAAACGAGGGTATTCAAACCCAATCACTAAGGTACAACCGTAGTTGTCCTCTAATCACATCATGTTATAATCACCGAGACACGACCGCAACCATTCTCAATCACATCAGATGTATGAGGCATGACCATAGCCAACCTCCACAATCTGCATTGTGGATGACAAGGATATATTCTCAACCTGCCACCCCCACATACTCAATAGTATGCGCTCCGAGTTTCCCTTAGGAATACTCGTTTCACCATCCAGCAAGTTTTGACACTGAAGATGGTTCTACAGCATAGGGCACTACATGATTAGAGTTGCACTTGATTAGTTATACCAATTGGGTGAATTAAGGCTGCATCAAACAAGTGGACAAACAAACCCTAATTCACTTCTAGAAAGCATATAAATATCAACACTTGAACAGATATAAAACGTGTGAAACATAATTTCTCATCTCATTATCACATGGTACTATTCACTTTCCATTCATGAGACCGCACCAATCATCATGCTATCACAAGATATAAATCATTTTCATAATATCACAGGGTATCAACCCTTATCAAAACAACATGATTACACCTCATTCAGGGCTCAACCTTGCCCAAAGGTCATTAAGACCATCATAATATTCCATGCAAGATCATCATTATCTTTCCATGCATTATAACAAGGATCAACAACATCACTTTTATATAATACGCCAAATCAACACAATCTTGCATTTATGAGCTAGGAGATATTTATAAACAATAATAGCAGTGTTATATT
Source organism: Alisma plantago-aquatica (assembly GCA_963693085.1). Classification (NCBI taxonomy): domain Eukaryota; kingdom Viridiplantae; phylum Streptophyta; class Magnoliopsida; order Alismatales; family Alismataceae; genus Alisma; species Alisma plantago-aquatica. The sequence goes on from OY856414.1 coordinate 762,161,688, forward strand.
AACATTAAGAACATTCCTTTATAACATCAGCATGCAAGGAATCTAGATATGATTAACACTCATCATATTTACAATGCACATGTTCAACATAAGAAAGTATCAACCATGTGGCTATGATAACCACCAATTAACACATTAAGGTTATGATCATGTTAAGGAGGTTATTCCACCATCATTCCATAATATAAGAATTTTAAACATGAATACTCGTCTTTATCTATTTTCATTAGAGTTAGGTTCAACATGATAATTTTTATCAATGTTACTGATCAACACTTATACCCAAACCCTAACTCACGACATCCCGATTGGATCATGGATGCATAAGGTGAAGAATCACCATCACATTCCATACTATTATCAAGTATGAACCCATACATAAATCAAGGTGTAACCATCATGTTATAGCATACTAAGGTTTCAACAACAATAACAAAGTCTCCATGATTGTATTAGTCATTCAAGGACTATTCATACCCAATTACCATCATTTAGTTATATTAAAGCTAGGTATAACAAGATATACCTCATTAGGGTTACATATAAACACAATATGGTTATCATCCCTTCTATTCATATGAGTGAATAGGTAATACTAACATATGAAGGGTAATCCTCCATTTGTTCCATCATCATTCAACCCGTATCACCATACCACAATGTCACCCAGAACCATTGGATGTTTAAAAGGTAAGACCTTTGGTTGTTTACATAAGTAAACACCTTAGATAAACCACCTATGAAATCCTTGATTTTTGCTCGAGAAAGAGTCACTATCTTACCCTAGACATCCCTTGATTAAAAACACACAAAGTTCCATTAAGAGTAGGGTAAAACCCACAATCGACTGTTCATTTAAAACAAGTCATCCATTGTCAACAAGTAAGCTCCTTAAGCTGATAATATAAAGGAAACCATATAAATCAAATTATTAGGACCAACATATTACATTAGCCATCATTCCACTTTATTGGAGGAATAAAGATTATATCTTGACCATTGGGTCAAGTTCATATATTAAAACCATGAATTACAATATATGTTTGACCATTGCATCAAGTTACCCATGAAACCATTGGTCTAAGGCTTAATTGATGCAACAACTACAATCCTTAACTCACCATAGGTTGTATACACCTAATCCACCATCATTAGTGATCATTAAGTCACCATAGGTTGTTAGATCAACACTAATTCATTAATCAACATCAAATATTAAGCTAATGTCAACATTGATTGATAACATTAGTAAGGTACTTAATGGTTGATCATTAAACTTCTAATTGATCCCAAACCTGACCTAAGGGGGTTACCATAGGTTATAACCATCATTTGCCACCCTTTATCACTAACATCATTTGTTATGAAGACAACAACATAGGGTTATTGCAATGGCACCATAATCGGGTGATGATTTATAGAAGAAATCAGCTTTAAACCCTAAAATTGACTATAGTTTGATAGGTTCTTAGCACCATAGGTTATCAAAACAACCTGATCCAAGTCATGTAATACCTTAGGAATAACATACACATGATCACAGGTTCATATATAACTGAAATCATAACAGGGAACATTATAAAAATTGAAATCCAAGTCAAGCATAGCTTTTTAGTGCATGGATCATCATTTTCAAGGAAGAACATGATCTAGAATTCTTATGGTAAGCAATAACCGTGGAGAAAGTTATAAAACTTGCCTCTATAGAGTAGGTCAGATCCCAAAAAGCAAGAATCTTGAGCAAATAGGGCAAGGAAACCTTGGATTTAGATATGAACTTGGCCAACTATGCAATTCTCTCCACAAACAAGCAAAACCCTAGAAAAGAAATAAGAAGGAAGGAGTTTTGAGTTCTAGGGCCACTTTCACCATGGAAAACCATGGTTCCGACCTGGAGAAATATAGGAGGAAGAGGAACAAAGAATTAAATGGATGAAATAAGGAAAAACTTACACTTTTAGGTCAATATCACTAGGGGGAAGATTTATAGACCCAAAAAGAGAATCAATTTCAACCCTAGAATTTTTTTCCAAGAGAATCCACACTTTCTTCTTCCTTGGGTAGAAAAAATCACAGCTGAATAGAGGAGTACGAATCTGGGAGAAGGAGAGATATAATGGAGAGGAAATGGCTCGTTTGGGGGCTTTTGGATAAGTATATGACACTTTAATATTAAGAAAAAGAAAAAGTTGCAATTCTAGTATATATCCAAGTGTCCATGGCTTTAAATTATTAAAAATACATAAGCAGACACACACAAGCAGCTCTACCACCGTCCCTATAGACCTTCTTAGCTTTCCTTTGGCGAAATTCCCAGCCAATCACATAATTCCTTAGTTGATAGCTACTAAAGGTAGCTCATCCATGAATGGAAAAACCCTAAAATACCCTTGATAAAAACACCTTCAAACCATGGCTCAACTAGGAGCCCCATGGCTCAAAAATCTCAAGAATGATAATATAACAACTAAGGAACATATTTTATGTGACAAACTGCAACGAAAACCCCTCAATTGGGTAAATTGCAGAAAAGTCCAAAATGTATTGAAAATTGCATAACTTGCTCAAACTATGTCCAAATTGGGCTAAATTTGAAACTTAAGCTTGTATTATGATTTCAAAACATATCAAAAGCTTATATTAGGGTTGTAAGAATTCAATTATGGTAAGTAAGCTCATTCAACTCATTAAGTAAGTTCAAGGGCCTTACAACTATATATATATATATACATTGACACTAGAAGTCTTGTCATTTCTTTTTTAGCATCAAAAGAAATGCTGACACTGGAAGCTGTCATTCCATACAAGGAAACATCATTCCTATTCAACATTGTTAGGGGTGAAACAACAACACCATCTTCACCTTACTAAGATTTATACAACCTACTTAGAAGACATATCATGATCCCATAAAGAAATTTAATAAACCCCATCTCACTCTTGTTCAACTTGTCTTATAGTTATTGCTTCTTCGGAAACCCTAAGGTTTTTGAAGAAATATTGATCATATTTTTTACCATATTTGAAATACTTTGACATGTCATCATTCAAAGTTGTATATAACTTGTATGACATGACTGGAATACTTTGTTCCTCATATTCATAAATTCTATTAGTACATTGGTTAGTCTAAAGAACATAACTCTAAACTCATCATGGTAATGTGGATTATGTCATCCAATCTAATTCTTACCATTGATATTTGATCAAAGGTTTATCTTAAAGGAACACAGTATCACATATCTATTGACCAACAAACCATCTATCCTTGATAGTGGTCTTGTCCAGCTATCACTAAACCATACACAACATTATAGAATCACCTTTTTTTTTCAAACAACATTTATAGCATCATCATCAACTCTCTCTATATATATAAGGGAGATGAATACTTGGAACGCTCATTTAATAATCATCTCCAACCTTCACATATTTCTCATACTATTGATACATCTTGGTTACTAGGATTCATTACCTTGGTATCCACCTCATGTGCTATAAGGAAATCACATCCTTATATACTTTTACCAACATAACAAATTTCAAAACATATAAGAGGACTCTTCCTAATTATTGGAAGGCTCAAAAGAAAAATCATCACAAACTTTTTGATCATGGAACCATAGTCCAAACAACCTTATTCTATAATAAGATATCCATCCTCATGTTTAGAATGAATCCACACATACCAAGTGGCAATGATCCACTTGAATGTTGTACCCTAGAAAGGAAAGACACCAAGGGAAACACACTTCCCACATCATAGAAACATTGTTCAAGGTTACTAGCAAAAAGGTAACCAATTCTATTTTCATTATGCAAGTTACAACTTCTTACGTATCATTTTACCTTTTTCAATTTGGGTTCCTTACCATTAGCATAGGAATCATCATGATTATCATATCTCATTACTTCTTCCTTGATGAATATTTATCACACTTGGGTATGTTCTCTTATTTTATTATATTTTTCAACCACTTATCAATAGGTAAATACTCATATTCCACAATTGGTTCATTAAATCGGGATCATTTTCCTTAATTTCATTCACGTCATGCTGATTTTTCATTAAAATTTTCTTACATACATAGGTTGGTCTAAGATTAACTCAGGTTTTACCTTATTTCTTTGCCATTGTTCCCATTCATCTTCTCATTTTGTACTTGTTATAGGAGTTCTTTCCATCTTATGTGGATTTCATACCTTGATTCACTTTATAAGGATAGACTTATATGTCTTTTACTTTATTATCTTCTTGAATCACATCTTCAAGAACTCCTCTTTTCCTTATTTTATTCAAATTTAGATTTCATGGTGTTCTATCATTTGCTTATATTAACCAAACATTCAAGTTTTGATAGATTATGTGCAATTCTCATCTTCTTTAAGGTAGGATTGAGATATTCACGCCATGATGTCTTATTCATTATGCTCTTTAGATTGTCTCAAAATGACTATTTGATCAGATTAATCAGAAAGATAACAATCTAAGAGTCCCATACTTACCCTTCTTCAATAATTGAAAACCTGGCTAGGGCACCCAAATACAGAGATTAGGCAGTATGCTGCATGTTTTTGTGTCATATTCTTAACTTAGACATCATCCTAGTCTTAAGTCCTAGTGTCACTGTAGACTCAGTGAACCTAAAGCTCTGATACCAACATGTGGGGACCGGTCACGCTAAACGAGATTACTCAAAACATAAAACACAGTCACCCACTAATTAATGACATATCCAAAAATATGGGTAAATTAAAACCAATTTCAATGTCAGCACCTGCTCAGAAACATTTTCATAAGACCTCAAAATCTTTCTTTTATCCATACTAGGCCAAGAATTTGATACAAATGTTCTATTGCCTTAGACACAATATATATGCACAGGAGAACAATATTCGTATATGCCATACAAACAAGCATTAACATGCTAACAAAAGTTCAATTTGTTTGAAACACCATATACAAACTTTTCCTGCCCGGACCTGAGAGTACAAGGATGACTCTAGAACAAACTAGACATCTAATAAACTTTAACAAATATTCATTACTATAGCTCCTCTTTGCTACCACATGTTTGTTTTCGTCACTTCCGATTACCTAAAAAAAGTGTGGCGAACCACAAGGGTGAGACCCAGTCCCAGCAAGTGATATAACCATCAACAACGTTTATTGATTACAACATTTTTATGTAATTAAATAGTTAAGAAGTTTAATCAGATATAAAAAATAAGATCAATCGTACTGATGATTAACAAAATACATAAAGGAACATATAATAACTATCATTATTAACCAAACTATCATCCTTTATCTTGTTGACAATATAAGCAGGTCAGTAGCATATGTCTTTCTAGCATCATGAGAAAGTCTAGTAACATAGGATAGCTAACAACATGAGCATGTCTAACATTTTGAACATATCAATATCATAAGCAGAGCTATCATCATAAGCATGAATATTTGCATAATTAGCAGTATATGCATCTCTAGTTATAAAGGCATGGCTAGGATGCTAAACATAACTAACAAGATGAGATATCTAGCATCATGATTATAATAATTAGTAGCATTATAGATATTAACATAAGCATGACTACTTTATGTACACATTTACAATCTTATGATCCACAACATAAGAATAATTATTATCTCTTAATTACACTAAGCATCATCTTTATGTAAGGAGAACAAACAATGGTTATAATCCAATGTGAAGCATCGTGTATAACCCTAAAGAAATATGTTACACGGTTGTATTACATATTTTATTATGCCCTGGGGAATTTGAATCATTCCATTCAAAGTCCAACTGACCCCTGCGAAGGGCTATTCGGTTCTGTACAAGATGTAGGAGTGTCGATATCCTAAGATCTCTTCCCCTCAGTTAGCATGAGTAAAAAGGCAGTGACATATCAGTCAATGCTGCCACCACACCGACATATAGTCAAGTTGAAAACCACTAGTCTAACCTTGGTACAGGTCATGACACTGGAAACCAGGGTATTCAAACCCAATCACTAAGGTACAACCATAGTTGTCCTCTAATCACATCATGTTATAATCATCGAGACACGACCACAGCCGTTCTCAATCACACCAGATGTATGAGGCATGGCCATAGCCAACCTCCACAATCTGCATTGTGGATGACAAGGATATATCCTCAACCTGCCACCCCCACATACTCAACAGTATGCACTCCGAGTTTCCCTTAGGAATACTCGTTTCACCATCCAGCAAGTTCTGACACTGAAGATGGTTCTACGACACAGGGCACTACATGAATAGAGTTGCACTTGATTAGTTATACCAATTGGATGAATTAAGGCTGCATCAAACAAGTGGACATACAAACCCTAATTCACTTCTAGCAAGCATATAAATATCAACACTTGAACAGATCTAAAATGTGTGAAACATAATTTCTCATCTCATTATCACATGGTACTATTCACTTGCCATTCATGAGACCGCACCAATCATCATGCTATCACAAGATATAAATCATTTGCACAATATCACAGGGTATCAACCCATATCAACATAAGATGATTACACCTCATTCAGGGCTCAACCATGCCCAAAGGTCATTAAGACCATCATAATATTCAATGCAAGATCATCATTATCTTTCTATGCCTTATAACAAGGCTCAACAACATCACTTATATATAATACACCAAATTAGCACAATCTTGCATTAATGAGCTAGGAGATATTTATTAACAATCATAGCAGGGTTATATTAACATTAAGAACATTCCTTTATTACATCAGCATGCAAGGAATCTAGATATGATTAACACTCATCATATTTACAATGCACATGTTCAACATAAGAAAGTATCAACCATGTGGCTATGATAACCACCAATTAAAACATTAAGGTTATGATCATGTTAAGGAGGTTATTCCACCATAATTCCATCATATAAGAATGTTAAACATGAATACTCATCTTTATCTATTTGCATTAGAGTTAGGTTCAACATGATAATTTATATCACTGTTACTGATCAACACTTATACCCAAACCCTAACTCACGACATACCCATTGGATCATGGATGCATAAGGTGAAGCATCACCATCACATTCCATACTATTCTCAAGTATGAACCCACACATAAATCAAGGTGTAACCATCAGATTATAGCATACTAAGGTTTCAACAATAATAACAAAGTCCCCATGATTGTATTAGTCGTTCCAGGACTAATCATACCCAATTACCATCATTTCGTTATATTAAAGCTAGGTATAACAAGCTATACCTCATTAGGGTTACATATAAGCACAATATGGTTATCATACTTTCTATTCATATGAGTGAATAGGTAAGACTAACATATGAAGGGTAACTCTCCATTTGTTCCATCATCATTCAACCTGTATCACCATACAACAATGTCACCCAGAACCATTAGATGTTTAAAAAGTAAGACCTTTGGTTGTTTACATAAATAAACACCTTAGATAAACCACCTATGAAATCCTTGATTTGTTCTCTAGAAAGAGTCACTATATAACCCTAGACATCCCTTGATTAACAACACAAAAAGTTCCATTAAGAGTAGGGTAAAACCCACAATCGACTGTTCATTTTAAACAAGTCATCCATTGTCAACAAGTAAGCTCCTTAAGTTGATAATATAAAGGAAACCATATAAATCACATTATTAGGACCAACATATTACATTAGCCATCATTCCACTTTATTGGAGGAATAGACATTATATCTTGACCATTGGGTCAAGTTCATACATTAAAACCATGAATTACAGTATATGTCTGACCATTGCATCAAGTTACCCAAGAAACCACTGGTCTAAGGCTTAATTGATGCTACAACTACAATCCTTAACTCACCATAGGTTGTAGAGACCTAATCCACCATCATTAGTGACCATTAAGTCACCATAGGTTGTTAGATCAACACTGATTCATTAATCAACATCAAATATTAAGCTAATGTCAACATTGATTGATAACATTAGTAGGGTACTTAATGGTTGATCATTAAACTTATAATTGATCCAAAACCTGACCTAAGGGGGTTACCATAGGTTATCGCCATAATTTGACACCCGTGATCACGAACATCATTTGTTATGAAGACAACAACATAGGGTTATTGCAATGGCACCATAATCGGGTGATGATTTATAGAAGAAATCAGCTTTAACCGCTAAAATTGACCATAGTTTGATAGGTTCTTAGAACCATAGGTTATCAAAACAACCTGATCCAAGTCATGTAATATCTTAGGCATAACATACACATGATCACAGGTTCATATATAACTGAAATCATAACATGGAACATTATAAAAAGTCGAAATCCAAGTCAAGCATAGCTTTTTGGTGCATGGATCATAATTTTCAAGCAAGAACATGATCTAGAATGCTTATGGTAAGAAATAAACGTGGAGAAAGTTATAAAAATTGCCTATATAGAGTAGGTCAGATCCCAAACAGCAAGAATCTCGAGCAAATAGAGCAAGGAAATCTTGGATTCAGATCTGAACTTGGCCAACTATGCAATTCTCTCCACAAACAAGCAAAACCCTAGAAAAGAAATAAGAAGGAAGGATTTTTGAGTTCTAGCACCACTTTCACCATGGAAAACCATGGTTCTGACCTGGAGAGATGTAGGAGGAAGAGGAACAAAGAATTAAATGGAGGAAATAAGGAAAAACTTACACTTTTAGGTCAATATCACTAGGGGGAAGCTTTATAGACCCAAAAAGAGAATCAATTTCAACCCTAGAATTGTTTTCCAAGAGAATCCCCACTTTTTTCTTCCTTGGGCAGAAAAAATCGCAGCTGAACAGAGGGATTACGAAGCTGGGAGAAGGAGAGAGATAATGGAGAGGAAATGGCTCGTTTGGGGGCTTTTGGATAAGTATATGACACTTTAATATTAAGAAAAAGAAAAAGTTGCAATTCTAGTATATATCCAAGTGTCCATGGCTTTAAATTATTAAAAATACATAAGCACGCACACACAAGCAGCTCTCCCACCGTCCCTATAGAACTTCTTAGCTTTCTTTTGGCGAAATTCCCAGCCAATCACATAATTCCTTAGTTGATAGCTACTAAAGGTAGCTCCTCATCCATTAAGGGAAAAACCCTAAAATATCCTTGATAAAAACACCTTCAAACCATGGCTCAACTAGGATCCCCATGGCTCAAAAATCTCAAGAATGATAATATAACAACTAAGGAACATAATTTATGTGACAAATTGCAAAGAAAACCCCTCAATTGGGTAAATTGCAGAAAAGTCCAAAATGTACAGAAAATTGCATAACTCGCTCAAACAATGTCCAAATTGGACCAAATTTGAAACTTAATCTTGTATTATGATTTCAAAACATATCAAAAGGTTATATTAGGGTTCTAAGCATTCAATTATGGTAAGTAAGCTCATTCAACTCATTAAGTAAGTTCAAGGGCCTTACAACTAATCTCCTGATGATGATGTTAATGTTGAATCGATGTGAGATAAATAAGAAATCCCTCGATTGCGAAGAGAGTACAACATACCACTGTAACTATAATAGTGAAGTTGCTAGTATACCCTAGAAAGATAATTTAGTAGAGACACGAGATGTCCTACATGTTGTTCCTCACACTGACAGAGGAAGATGAGGTCATAGGAATCCGACTCTTCTGATGACCTATGTATGGTACCAATTTCAATTTCGCAATGGTCGGTTGGAGTATGAGCGATATAACTCATCTCCTCAGGGCATAAATATGTTTGCAAAATGTAATAAGCCATGTAGCATAATTTCTTAGGATTGAACTAAGAGAATCAATGGTTGATGATACATTGTTTATTATGTCCTAGTTAGATAGATGATATACATGTTCTTCATATTCCTTATTGAATAAATGACTTGTTGCTTTATCAAATTATAATTGAAATGATTGCATTGAGAATACTGCACTACTTAACTTAAATGATGATTTACCTACTGTTGAATATTTATAATCCTACTGTTCAGTGTTATTCTATTATTTATAATGACAATGTTTCTGGCGGAGAGTTATATCTCTCGCTGGGACAATTTTCAATTGTCTCACCCTGTGGGATTCAACTTTTTAGGTAGACACCGAGGAAGGAGAAACCCTTCAGTGGGTGAGCAGCAACAGCAGCCACAACAGGAGCAACAACAACAAGGACAGTAGTGATAGGTGGAGACACTGTCTGCTAGATTTTGTATATAGAGAGTCCTATGTGTCGTCTCTGTAATCTTAGGTCCTAGGAGTCAGTAGATGGTTTGATATAGATCTGAGATTTTTGGCTTAATGCCTCAAGATTTTGTACACTACTTATGTACAGTTTAACAAGGCAGTCAATGTTTATGACTCTCGAGATGAGTTGATATAGAGATGTACTGTCGAATTAGAATGTAAATAACTTACTTTGGTTCTTTATGAAAGAGTTATGTAGTTTGTGTATCTCTTTGCAAAAAGTTTTAATTTTTAGTGATTTTTAGTAATTCCGCTATTAGTAACTCACTTATGCATTAGTTAATCGTGTTTTCGCGAGACAAATGTCACACAGAGGGTCAATGGCACAGACGGTCTTCTTCTCTTGAAGAAGATGGAGCCCTTCAGTCTGCTCTCTCCTTAGCTTCTGCCTTTGGAGATCCAAGACTGATTGGATGGATGGATAGAGATGAGTCCGGAAAATGGCAACACTTTGTGGTACAATCAGATGTGATCTATGATTTGATGATTTGACAAGTTGGGTGGGTGGTCTATTCTAGGCACACTCCACCGGCTTAACCCCTCCACCGCGGTTGAGGTCTGGTCTTGGATAAAGCTTGACCACGGTTGAGGCCTTATTGCTATACTTTCCTCGATCGAAGTCAGTTGAACCACTACCTCGGTCACGGTCTGGTTGGCTACCTCCTTGAGTGAGTATCGCGGTCGAGGTTGGCTTAGCAACCCCCCTCGGTCGCGGTCTAGATAGCCACCCCCTTGATCACGGCCTAGCTGGCCACCCCCTTGATCGCGGCCTGGTTGCTGTCACTTTATGTGGAACCAAGGTCGAGGTCGAGGTGTGCCTTGCTTTGGATAAATTGAGGTTGAGGTGTTCCTTGCTTTGGAAAAATTGAGGTCACGGTCTTCAAGTTGGTTTCAGTCCCATATTGATCGCGGTCCCGAAGAGTTTGAGAGCAAATTGACTACTAGTGCAAGGCATTATGGTGAACTTGGAGACCTTGACCATGATGAGATGGTCCATGCTGGATGAATGGGATGTGATCGAGGTGATAACCACGACCTGGGCTAGATATGTACCTGAAATCAAGGGGAGAATGTGTAAGTGAAGTATTTGACATAAGATGCTAAAATAGTGGGGAAAGTTAGAAAAAGATATGCTAGGAAGGCATAAAATGTATACAAAAAGTGCATAAAATAAAGTGTTATCAACTCCCCCAAACTTAGAATCAACCCTATCCTGAAACTAAGTGTAGGCTCGAAATCATAGAGAGAAGTAGCAATTTGTGTGACAAAATTTTCCAAAATTTAACACTACTGAGTTATCTCATTCCTGCATTAAGATTGTCGTGGTATGCTTTCTCAAACACTTAAAGTCTCATTCCTCCCTCTTATATCTAGAGTTGCCCAACTTCAAGTTCTTGCCACAGCCTTCAATTGTAAAAGGTTTCTCCTTTTCAACGTATTACCCCTTCCCTTCAGGTTACTAACCATACTAATACAACATCCCCTCGAGGGGTATCTTTCACACTCTTTCTTTATTTTCAATTGGCCCTATGCTAATGTGTTTGGGTAGGCTTTAAGATTTAAGTATTTTCCTCTTCTCCTGAGCTCCCTCACCCACAACTGTTGTAAGGACAATGTTGCCCCTTTTTGGGCGTCTGACTTTAAGTTAGGTGGTTTCATGAGTTTCGTTCCGGATTGGAGGTGGGTTAGTTTGGCTTCAAGGTTCCACTTATGGGCACAACATATTTGCATTTGTGAGTGCAGTAACACACCGGCCATGTGGAAACTTTTGGCATCTTTTGTCCACAACTCTCATTATATATATATTTTCCTTTTTGGCTTTTTACACCTCCTTTCTAGCTTGGGTGAGGGTTATTTAAGCGGTCTTCTGGGTGGCCAAGCCTCTTTTTTTAGTCCCAAGTGGTGATGGATTTGCTTGAAAGGATAGTTGTTTCCTTCTCTACAGAGATAAGGATTTTCTGGTTGGAATCGTCAGGTGAGGGTGGTTGGTCAGGAGTATCCCTAGGTGAAGTTCTCTAGTTTCCAAGGGTTTCATGAGCTAAGGGTTATCACATACACAATGTCTTATTGCAAGAATGAGATAGAGAAATATTGCTATGTTTCTCATTTTACCTTTATGTGTATTAGATGCTCATATATTTCTCTCTAGGAAACTAATAGTACTACAACTTATAGCATGAAAATAGACTGAATTCTAAGGTAACTTCACAAAATTTTTAGGCAAAAAGGGTAAGAGCAGTCTGGCAGACCTAAGATATATACATGTAAAGTTTGTGTAAATAAGGAAAATTTGAAAAATTTAGAGGTATAATGGTGATAAAATTGTACCTTTCTAACCTGTTTATGACCCCTCCCCCAAACTTATCCTTCACCCCGACCCAGGGTGTCAAAATTTGAGTGATATGTATAAATGGGCTTTCTTTATTCTTCTTTGTCGATGTTGGAGGCCCACTTGGACTTGAGTAGCATACTTGCGTACACTCCTCATAGCGGATGATACTGCTCGAATTGAATCCCCTTTAGTTTTGTACTCAGGTTGGCTAGGGCGTCATCTAGACTAGATAGTAGAAGCCATAGTCATTTGACAGAGGCACCTGCTGAGGGCTCCTATGGCAGAACTGTGTCTTCTTAAAGTCTTTACCTATTGTATGCTTATACCCCTTGTCGTGACTTTTTCGCATCCCAACAATCACATCTGTGCATGTGACATCCTTTTCTTCTTTTGGGGTCTTTGAAGTAGTCATCTTTGTCTTCTTGTTTAATCCAAAGGTTGCGTCTGAGCTGTTATATAAAACTGCAGTCCTTTTTATGATGTCGACCACTAGCAAAGTCCAATGACTATCGTGAAGAATTGGCAGAAAGTTGTAGTCTGGTAGTGACGTTGTGAGGCATTATTGCAGGCGTTCTTTCTCGCCTAATATTTTATCTTTTATGATGTCATCTACTAGTAGGAAGTATGCCATATGTACGTTTGACATGTTGTCACTCAAGAGGGCCTGGTAGGATGACATTGTGCTTACTGATAGGTATCCTCCTATTCAGAGTGTGTCTCAGAGGTCATCCTTCAACAGACATATCCCTTCTCTTTCAAAAATAGCTTCTGCTGGCGAGTCAGCATCAGTCAAGGACTTCATAATGATGTTTAGTGATTTTGAAGATAGGCTGAGACAACTCCATCTATTGAAGTCCTTGAAAGTGGGTATTATCTCCCCTGTCGATCTGTCTAGTCTTTCTTCTGACGGATCATCATCTTCTATTTCTCCTTCTTCCGGTTGTTTAGCTGAAGGGTGTTATGCTTTGTCTTCTGTCACTGGGTGTTGTTGGGGTTCTTTTTCTGGTATTCTTGCTGCAGCCACTGTAGTGTCTGCATTCCATCCTTCTATCCATGCTTCAGCCCTACCTGGTTCTGTTGGATCGATCCACAGGGTTCTTAGTTGTTCCCTCCAAGTTAGCTTTTTAGGTAGAGGGATCTCCTTATGAAGCCTTTGCGGCATTGTGTCTGAAGGCATCGTCGGGTCCCTAATGAAGTGGCGATCGTAGATGACCTCCATTGTATAAACATCGTGCAACCCGTATAGATCTTCCTCACATATGTCCTCCAATGGGATGCCCTAGTTGATGGATTCCATCATCCTAAGTATGATGAAGGCACAATCCCCTGACCCAACCTCTTCTTGAGGCACTTTCTTATAGATAGAAAATAGTTTCCAGATGCCCTTAAATCTATCGTCTGCTGATTGTATCGATTTCTCCGACGTAATGGTATCTTTAGTGTGTCTCTTGCTGCCTTCCTTGTATATATCTGAGCAGTACTATCTAGTTCGTCTGCACAACAATTGAGCAATGTTGTCTTTCGCTCGTATAGATCGACCACGACCAGAGCCCAGTACTTCACGTTCCTTATGGGTAGGACTACAAACTTTGTTCCCTTTCTACACACTACTTCTTTCATCTTAGTTAAATCAACATCCTCGTATTCCTCATTGTATAAGAGGCTTGCTAGATGTGTGGTGTCGTTGAACATTGGTTGCACCTTTTCTGAGTGTAGGAACTCTTCGAGGAGGGTGACGCACAATACTTTAAATAGTTTCTTGTATACTCATGCCCTTTTAAGAAGATCCCTCTAAATTGTTCTGTAGTTAGACTTCTACCCATGTTGTGATATATGACATCTGTTGTGGGTAGATTATTGTCAAGGATATCTACTAAGATGTGGATGCCTCTACAAGTGATTCTTGACAGCGCATTCATGCCCATTCCCATCATCTTGCATGGCTGAGGAGGAGCGACACCTAATTATGTGTCTTTAACTGGTGTGCTATGCTCTCTGGAAGGCTCATTTGTGAAGAAACCAATGAGACTGCCTTCCTTGTCGTCTGAGGTCCCATCCTATGCTGTAGGGATGGTTGTATTTCTGGTTGTATGTGGGTCCTTTGTGCTCGTTGGCATCACTACAATCACCATTACTGCCACCTCTAATGGAGCTTCTGCAGCTGTGCCATTCTTGACATTGCTTTCTTTAGATGGGTGACCTAGCTTGGATGTTGGTGGTTATGCTAGTGTTGCTTCCATTTTTCCATCATAGATGTGGTCGTTCTTCTTATTGTGAATCGGGGAGTGCAGGAAGCCACTACACATCTCCATCCCAGATGTCAGGTCATCCAAAAGCGTGTAAATGTACCTGAGCTCTCTGGACATCAGATCTTATGTCCTTACACTCTGTGCTCTAGAAATGACTACTTCTATTGCCTTTCATGTGGTCGGGGTAGATTTGCCTTTTGTTGATACCCATTTCCTCTTTTCAGATTTTTCCTTTTCCTCTTCAGGACTATTGTTTAAATCTATCTCCTCGAACAACGTAGTAGTTCTTTTTCTTTGTTTCATTGTCTTTGGGAGAGTCTGACAGTGGTGATGCTTCTTTTTCCTTAGGTTCAACTACCGGTGTGGTTTTTGCATTGGCGCTTTCTTCCTTTCATGTTGAACATGCAGCTGTCCCTCTTGCATTGTCATCATTGTCGTCGGTGTCTGGAAGGCTCGATGAAGCTTGCGATGTCGATGGCCCTGCCACATGCTTTCTCTTCTTCTTCTTACGCAGTTGGCTGTCCAACTCCTTGCATTTGGCTTCCAGCTTTTGGCGGCCTGCTTCTAATTTTTGGCGCTCCATTTCAAGGTCGTGCATCACCACCTTGTATCCATTTGTTAATAAGTCTCTATCAGTCCACATAGAATCCCTTTCACTCTTGAGGGCATGCATATCCTCCGTGAGGGCCTTCAGCACTCCCATCATAGTGTTTTGGGTGTTTAGCACTCCTTGCATGAATTGAGGTAGTGCCTCGGTCCTCTTGTTCAGTGTTTGCACCTGCATAGTTAATGTATACAGGGTGGAGGTTATACTTGTACTAAATTTAGATGTTTGATGCATGTGTTGCTATAGTGCATCAAACTTATTACCCAGTAAGTTGCCGAAGGTTGAAAGTTGGTGTGGTTGTGGATCCACATGTGTCGAGGATGCTTGTGGTTCCTTCGACGATGGAGTTGGCAATGTTGGGTTGGGCACTCTAGGTTCTGGCTGTCTCGACATCGGAAGGATTACTTCTAGAATCACCGTCTTCGGTACAGCTTCACAGTCCTTACTTTGCTGGTGGTGATCTTGTTCTCCTGTCACTGGTTGTTTGGTGGTTGTTGCCTTGGGGTGCGATCTTTTTCTTAGTGTGATGTATGGGTTTTCCTAGATGTCATGATCTATTGTTTCTTCGTGCGGTTGGCATTCCTCGATCACTATTATTTCAGTAATTATTGGAGGTGAGGTTTTCTTCAAAGCAGTAGGCTTTTCTACCACTTTCTTCTTCTTCCTTATTACCAGCTTTTTCTTCTCATCTGGCTTCTTCTTCTCTATCTCTATAGGTTTGTCCTTACTACTTGCTTCATCAGCTGCCGATATCTTTTCTACGACATTGCGGATTGCCCCTGAGCACATCTTATCGATGTCTTCTTGGGTGGGCCGCAGCTTGTGAGCGTCATAATACGCCATCTCTGGGAGGTGAAGGAGTTTCTTTGAGCTACTCTGCTTATAGTACAACTGGTCTCCTTTTCAAGCTAGGATTCCCGTGTTGAGGAGGGACTTGATGTCGATCTTTTAATGTCCCTCTATTTCCTTATATCTTTTCAACGCTTCTGCATCCATAAAATGGTACGATATCTTTGTTATCTGGCTTACCATGCAGAACTCCTGGTTCTACTTAGACTCTCCTCCCATGGTGACTGACAACCTTTCGATTAGTATTTTACCTATGTTCACAGGCTTCCTTTTCAGCATTGACCAGATCATGAACAGATCTCCTTTTGTAACTCCCCCTATTTCTGACCTTGTATGTATTGTGTTGGTCATGATCTTTTGTATTACCCTGATAAAGCATGAGGTGATCAGGGTAGCCTTGGAGTTCTTGGTGTTATGTTCATCTTCCCCCATCAAATCTTCCCATATCTGGTGGTACTAGTATAGAAATGACGTATAACGTTAGATTTGATGTCATTAGTTGTTGAATAAAAACCGA
>OY856414.1:762183503-762326003 GCA_963693085.1 Alisma plantago-aquatica
ATCAGTGTGGATAATCTATTCAGGTTGCTCCTCCTTTGTTCTTGATATCTCTCATGACATTGACACCAAACCAATAGGCTGACTGAGCATTAAAGGATCTCAAGCGGTTTAGCCACCATATCTACATATTGTTTGTAACCGTGAGTTGGAAAGGAACCATGTTAATTAATTCAGCGTATTCCTTAGGTAGCAGTTGCAAGAATGCATCCAGGTCCCATCCTATGTTGTTCTCAAGGATTATCTCACACACATTATTCATATGAGTGGTGATTCAGATAATCTAATACTTAGCTTTGAATTCCTCTAAGATTTACTGATTGGGCACACAATATTTTCCTAAGGCAAATTATACAGGATTTCAATAGAGATTTTAACTTAAGATTTACTGATTTTTTCTCATGCTTAGCTTTAGTTGTGTTTTTCTTATATGGATTGTATTGATATGATTTTTTCCATGGATATGAACCACCACTTCATTTCATGCCACATTTTCCTCAATTTGGGTCATATTATTGTTGTTGTAGTTTCATCTCATAATCCTGATACATTTAGGCCAGACCACATTTTGTATGCTTAGTTCATTTTTAGCTAAGTTGTTTGCCAAATTCTGGCCATCAGTAGGATTTAGACCTACCTTTAATAGGGTTTGGTTTCCATTTGAGCCAATGTAGTCCAACATATCTCTTTTTCATGTGTAAAACAAGTTGCATGACATACTTTGCAGCCATTGATACATGTGTTAGGATTCTGCAACTGGTCTGTAAATCATGATGAGGCTTTACTATGGTTGTTAATGTGTGTTGACCTTGGCTTAACCTATTTTATAACAAGTAGATGTCAATGGTAATTTAGTTAACCAATCCCTATGATTGATCCTAATTCAGTTTAGTATTGTTTTGCATTCATACACAATCATGCTAAAATTTGCAGTATGCATTTCCGGTTTTAGGTTTGACTTTTTTGATGTTACAACTTTATTGTGTGGGGCATGACATTTTCAGTACATCCAATGCAATTAGTTCAAGGAAGACAACAATTTGTATACCTACTTTATTTTTAGCCAAACAATTTGCCAAATAGTGCTTGTGAGTCAGATTTAGACCTATCCCTAACAAGGTTTGCTTTCCACTTGGGCCAATACAACTGAACATGTCTCTCTTTCATGTGCCAAGCAAGCTGCATGATAGACTTTGCAGTCATTGATACGTGCAGTCATTGATACTTTTTGGATGTAAATGTTCTAAAAGTTTGTAGAAGGTGAGCTTGTAGAAGATGAGGTTGTAGGTTTGGAAACCATGTTGGTGGTTTTGAGGTTTACGAATTCTCCTTTGATACTACCGGATAGGACCCATGCTCCTGCTCATTTTCTGATTCACTTCAAAATGATTAGAATGTTCCTGGGTCTTTATTATAAGTATGTTCTTTTATCCTTTTAAAAATTATTTCAAACATAGTGTCATGTACTTATAAAACTAAAGAGGCAGCAATATATCCCATTTACATATAGGTCAGAGAATAATAACCTCACATAACTCATTTACAAAATTTACAATTTTTAGATGAATCCTTCTTGTCATAAAATTTGTGGTACTATCAAAATAATAAAATGATAAGATATCTTGTAGTAGTGTTTTGATAAGCATAGAAGTACAAGACTATAGTAAAAATGTGGAAAGATACCACTAACCTCTTTAAATAGGTCTCACACCTTCTATAGTAGTGCATTGATACTCCAAATTAAATAGGTCTCACACCTATACAAAATAAGACAGACACCATTAACCTCTTTGATAATCTAAAATAAGAGTGTTGATTCAAAAAATAGATAATAAGTGTCACCTCATTTTATGAAATACCAAGATACATCAAATTATAGAAAACACTAGTTAGTTCCTTGAAATTCTCGAAGAAGGATTATTGAACATTGGACAAATTGCAAAGATATAGGACATGATCTCCTCTTTTAGATTTCTTTTCAAGCTATCATGTCTACTGCAATAAAGTTGGTTATGACAAGCAATAAAAGGTTAACTGATGTTATATAACTTTTTCTAAAAATATATAACATCGTTATATGTACTTACAATTTGTTAATACTAATATTATGGAGTCTTTGTCCACCCACAACAGTCACTATGAACTGGGCCTCTATGCCAATGTTAATGTTCCCTATTGAAGAACAATTGGACATCATCCTAGATGATTGTTCCTTAAAACAACTAGCCATACCCAAACATTGGCGTTTTCTAAAAGGAAGACACTACATGCCTGGTGAAGTGACCCTAAATTTTGTCAATTATTCACATGTTATCAAGGTTGACTATGATTTGGCGGGAAATCTGGTATCAAAATCCGGTTGGCGTGATTGGATTAGAAAGATGCTAGTAGGCCGTAGAGATAGGCTTTTTCTTCATCCAGTTGGCCATAATACCATCAAAGTTTGGATGACCAACATCAACTGTGAGACCCCCGATCATCTACGACGGTATGAGCGCACGATGGAGGATATCAGCTCAGACGAATCTGATGATGAGGACCCTGTCAGTTCAGATTTTTCTAAATACAGTGAGGAGCTCCGCAACACAGCACAATCATCAAAAAAACCACGTTAGGCCCAATTAACAAATATAATTGTCAAGACAAAAAATGTGTGTTTACACTTTTTGTCTGAAAGCAACCAATACTCATACCTGCTTTCTTTTCTGAACTTCAGGAAAAGATCACCACAATGATAAGTCCTTGAAGTTACTGATGTGGGACCATGTTGGTGTAGTATTTAGTTGTCTATCTATCTAGACTTGTCTGTATTAATAGTTATTTTAATTATATGCATGTTTAGGGGTACACAAACCCCTTTGTTTAGTTATTGTTTAGGGGTACACCCCTATGTGTGGATGTAAAAAGAGATTAATGAATGGAACTGAAAGTTGCTACATGAATGCTTATAACTGAAGTGTGTGTTCCCATGAATGTTCCAAATTTACAAATCCATCCTATCTAATGACACATTCGAAACCAAACAACAAAAATAAATATGCATATCCTATTATGTTACAAATTACTGATAAATTTCATTATAAATGTTCTTTTATCCTTATTATAACTATGTTCTTTTATCCTTATTATAAGTATTTCAAAAAATGCTTGGGTGCCCACCTAGTCAGATAGGCTCATGTGAACTTCATTTACATGATTACACTAGTATTTTCTCATATTGTATAGTCTTTTTTAATATGACATACTTACTCATATGTTATATGTTTTACTATTTTTATAGAATGAATAAGTCTTGGATAGCAGAGGATTACCGAATGAGCAGTAAATACTTATGTGGAGTATCAAAATTTTTGGATTTTTCTTTTGAACATTCATCGATTGGAGACAAGATTGTATGCCCATGTAGAAAGTGTGCTAATGTATGCCAGGTCACTAGAAAGACTGCATTGAGCCATCTACTATGGCATGGCTTCTTACCAAGCGATATTTCTTGGGCTTTTCATGGTGAAGATGCCGATGTTCAAATGGATGCCCCTACTGATCAGGGAGATTTCCTTAATGCTGAAAATTTACAAGATATGTTGCATGATACTTTTCCGAGTTTCAATGAAGATGGAAATACAGAAGGAGTGGAGCCATCTAGTGATCAACATTTCAATACTGAAAATTTTTATATCTTGTTAAAGGATTCTGAGACAGAATTATATCCAGGGTGTAAGAAATATAGCAAAATTGCTTGCATCCTAGAATTCTATCACCTGGTTTGTCTTAATGGCTTGAGTAAGAAAGCATCATCTATGTTTCTTACGTTCTTTAAGAAGATGCTACCAGAAGGAGAACAATTACCTAATTCATTTTATGAGCTAAAAAAGATGATTACGGGGTTGGGCTTAGATTATGTGAAAATTCATGTTTGTCCAAATGGTTGCATCTTATTTTGGAAGGATTCTGCTGATAAAGACGTCTATGATACATGTGGAGCATCAAGATGGAAACCGATTACAATCCCAGATGATGATGACAAGCTTGCAAAAAAACCCAAGAGAATACCTATCAAAATGCTCAGACACTTTCCACTTATACCCCGCCTAATGCGGTTATTCATGTCATCAAAAACCTCATCCTTAATGAGGTGGCATGTAGAAGAATATGAAAAAGATGACAAGTTAAGACACCCAGTTGATTCACCTGCATGGAAAACATTTGATGTGATGCATCCAGAATTTGCTACAGACGCTAGAAACATTCAATTGGGACTTGCAACTGACAGATTTAATCCTCTTGGGACAATGAGTACTTTTTACAGTACATGGCCTGTTGTGATTATTGCATATAATTTACCTCCTTGGTTGTGCATGAAGCAACCATATTTTATGTTGTCCCTACTCATTCCTGGACTAGCTTCACCTAAAAATATAGATGTGTACTTGCGTCCATTGATTGATGAGTTAAAAGAACTACGGGATACTGGTGTACATACATATGATGCTGGAAACAAGGAATTCTTTCTGATGTGTACTTCTTTATTATGGACTATTAGTGATTTTCCAGGATATGCACATCTATCTGGTTGGAGTACTAAAGGCTACAAAGCATGTCCATGTTGAAATAAAGATACTGTCTCACATTGGTTTCCACATAGCCGTAAAGTTTGCTATAGAGGACATCGTAGGTTTTTGCCAACTAGACACAAATTCCAAAAAGAAGAAAAGGCATTTGACGGTGAGCAAGAATTTAGGTGTCCACCTAAACCTCCTTCGGGAGCTCAAATCTTGTCACAATTAGAGGATGGAAGAACTTTAATTGGTAAGAAAAGGCCAAGAGGTAAGGATTCAACACACAATTGGGAAAGGAAAAACATATTTTTTGAGCTACCATATTGGAAAACTAACATTGTAAGGCACAATCTCGATGTCATGCTCATTGAGAAGAATATATGTGAGAGTATTGTTAGAACATTGCTAGGTTTGACAGATAAAAGTAAGGACAACTTAAATGCAAGGAAAGATTTGGAGGATATGGGAATCAGATTTCCGCTTCATCCAAAAATTGTTGGTAAATATACCATCCTACCTCCAGCTTGCTATACAATTAAAAAAGATGAAAAAATATTATTTTGCAACCTCCTAAAATCTGTCAAAGTTCCAGATGGGTATGCATCTAATATATCTAGATGTGCACGGCTGAAGGATCAGAAGATGCTACCAATGAAAAGTCATGATTATCACATGCTGATGCAACAACTTTTGCCATTAGCTGTCACTGTGTCCTTGCCCAGTAAGAATGCTAAGTCATGTATTATTAATCTTTGTCACTATTTTCAAAGGTTGTGCACTAAAGTCATAGATCCAAATGATTTTTCTGCATTGGAAAATGCAATAGCAGTTACACTTTGTGAGATGGAGAAGATATTCCCTCCATGTTTTTTTGAGATAATGGTGCATCTATCAGTCCATCTCTCTTATGAAGCTAAGATAGTCGGCCATGTTCAGTATCGTTGGATGTATCCAATTGAAAGGTAACATTTCACACGTCGTAATGACTTTACCTATTGGAATGTAATTTGTCATAATATTTTCCTCAACTTTGTTATCAGGTATCTGATGACCCTAAAAGGATATGTTCGTAATAAAAGATATCCAGAAGAATCAATAGCAGAAGGATATATAGCTGAAGAGTGTCTAACTTTTTGTTCAAGATACTTGGATGGAGTTGAAACAAAATTAAATCGGCCAAATAGAAACGATACTGACAAAGCAAATTTGGAAAACGAGCCAACACTTGACAGTGATGATTGGTCAATTTTCTCGATAGTAGGTCGTGGTATTGGTAAAATGGTAACATGTGTCTTGGACGAACATACATTGAAACAAGCCCATAAGTATGTACTATTCAATTGTGAAGCAATTGAACCCTACATTAAGTAAGTTAGTGTCAACTGTCTTCTATTAATAAAATGCTATAACATATTGCACATATTTTGTATTCAGGATGCACTATGATATCATTAGGCAAAAACATCCTTAGAAGTCCTTAAAGGAGGTTCAGAGAATACATAGTAACTCATTTGATGGATGGTTTAAGGAACATGTAAGTTTAGTTTTTGTAATTAAATTAGTTATTCTTCATGAATAACGTCTAACAAACTTTTCTTTTGTTTGATTGAGACACTCCTAAGAACAGATATGGTGGATGATAAATCAAGTTTCTTTCTCAAGGTCCACATCAACTGGCCATTAAGTACAAGGGCTATGTTGTCAATGGTCACAGATTTCATACCAAGGCAAAAGATGCAAATCGAACAACACAAAATAGTTGAGTCTTTCTGGTAGCTAAGACTGATTGTTATATTAAAACCACTGACCGAAATCCAATTACTAGAGATGTAACCTACTATGGTGTTTTGAAGGATGTTATTGTTATTATGAACACTTTAAGGTGACATTATTTAAGTGTGATTGGGTGGACATCTACTCAACGAGGGGAATCAAACATGATGAACATGGGTTGACTCTTGTTAATTTGAGACGCCTTCAAACTATAGGAGAACTGTTTGTAGTGGCATCTCAAGTTGGACACGTAATTTATGTAGAAGATGTCACTGCAAAAGGGTGTCATTTTGCTTTAAAGATTGCCCCATGGGATATGTTCAACATGGAAGAACAATCTTTTATTGAGAATGTCGAAGCTTATGTGCAAGGTGAAACTCGAGATGGGTCATCAATGGCATTAGAGGATGAAGATACTAATTGCGACATAGTTAGATTGGATATGGAAGGAATTACCGTTGCTAGTTCAACAACTGAAAAAGACCAATCCAGAATTCAGCACGATGATGATAGTGTATCTCAATGTGATGATGATGACTGTTTTGAATGAGAAGATTACAAAATAGCAGCCAATGTTTCTTTTTGTTTGTCATTAATATTTGAATTAAATAAGCCTTTTTTGGCTCAATGTATCTCTGTAATTTTCTGTCTCACATTGTGCTCTAGCTAGGTGTATCAATTTTGCATGTCTGACATTATTCTTATTCAAATTTATCCTTGTCTTTACTATTGTTTATAATTATATTTGATTAAATATCTGTATTTCATTTTTAAATATTATTAATAAAATTGTTATTATGTTGTTCAATATTTTTCTAAATGTCTTCATTTTTATGTGACTTGATATACTTAGGATGAGAGAACAGTACAGTGACAACTGCCATAACATGACAGCCGCAAGAAACGATAAGAACTACAACAATGACTCATGTACGGCGACTCATTTACCTAGCATTACTCGACATGGTTGTTGGCAATATTTGAACATGTCATCCTCAAATCACTCCAAAAAAATTTTAGCTTCCCTTCCAACTAAAATTCGTAATGATAGAACAAACAAATTCAATAAAACTGCTACTAGCTCTGCAAAAAAGCCCAATTAGCCACGTCTCCCCAAGACTCTAATATGGTTGGTGGTTCGAAATCCTCTCAAACATGCACAACTGAAAAGGAGATGGGAACAAGGTTCCAAAATCAGTAAAAAAAGAAAGTGGCGATAAAGTTACAAGATCAAGAATTTCATAGATACCCCGTGTACCTAATGTCAATGCTTCTGTGTCTATTCATTCAAGATTTGTAGAGAATAGAGCTGCCAGTAACCAAAATAGCAATGTATTTCCTGATAACATGGACCAAAATGACATCTCTGATCACCATGTTGAGTCATTGAATGTTACAACAACACCTTATGATGGGCTAGGTAATCATTTCATTCACATCATTGTATTTATAGTGCTGCATTTAATCATATATAATTTTTCATATATATATTTTATCCTTTATGAATGAATGCTTAGGTCAAAAACATCGAGAAAACAAATTCAATAAAACTGCTGCTAGCTCTGCAAAAAATGCCCAATCAGACACGTCTCCCCAAGACTCTAATATGGTTGGTGGTTTGAAATCCTCTCAAACATGCACAAATAAAAAGGAGATGGGAACAAGGTTCCAAAATCAGCACAATAAAGAAAGTGGCGATAAAGTTACAAGATCAAGAATTTCACAACTATCCCGTGTGCCTAATTTCAATGCTTCTGTGTCTATTCATTCAAGAATTGTAGAGAATAGAGCTGCCAGTAACCAAAATGGCAATGTATTTCCTGATAACATGGACCAAAATGACATCTCTGATCACCATGTGGAGTCATTGAATGTTACAACAACACCTTCTGATGGGCTAGGTAATCATTTCATTCATATCATTGTATTTGTACTGATGCATTTAATCATATATAATTATGCATATATATATTTTATCCTTTATGAATGAATGCTTAGGTCAAAAACATCGAGCATGTGGCTGAACACAATGTTTGAAAGTTTGGAAAAGAAAGCCCGACGATCCAATTCCCATTGAGAAAAATCAATTTGGACAACCAGTAGGTGAAAACCAATGTCACTTATCAAGTTTTCTGACAACCATTGCAAGAGATCCCAATCTTTGTCCACTAAACTATGAGGACTGGAGACAATTTCTAGAAAATAAAAAAGATTCTATAGGGAATTTTGTGAAGGTATATTATTAAATTTTATTTTTAAATGGTTAAATGAAGCATCTAATTGATATCCTTTATGTCGGTAGAGTAAATTCACAATGGATTCATATCTGAAGGAGTGGAAAACGAAGAGACTAGGAAAGAAATGGAAGGACCACAAGTGCGAGTTAAGGAGACTATACTTTGTAGAAGATAGTCCATATGAACAACAGCTTGAACAAGTTGTTCCCCACGTGGACAAGTCGCATTGGAAATTTCTTGTCGATTATTGGAGGAGTAATAAAGGAAAGGTAATATTATTTTTTCTATTCGTTGATACTTACAATACCGCACAGATAATTACTATGCACAATACTGCAATGTTTGCCACAGAGGAAGTCTATAAAAAAAAAACAAGCAGAAAATTTCAAAAGGTTAGCCACACAACAGGAACCAAGTCGTTTGCATGTCTGAAATATGATGTAAGTTTGTAATTTTTGTGATCCATTTAGACAATTTGATGGCATCCGTTAATTTGATGTTTACAATAACCTTGTTTGAATGATAAAGATGGAGAAGGAAATAGGAGGAGAAGTGGATCCCATAATATTTTTTGAGAAAACTCATCATAAAGAAGATGGGAGCATAGTTGATGTTGAATCCGCCAAAATTTTGGTACAACACATAATATCCTATAGTATTATGTTATATATACTAATTTCATAGAGGTATATATTTCGTATAAATTGCATCTTGTATGATTTGTTATATGTAGGAAAAAATTGCTGAGGTAGGAGAAGAGTTGCGAAGAAAACAACCTGATGTTACTTCAGATGAAATTTATAGGCATGTTATGGGAGAAGAGAGACCAGGATATGTTCGTGGTTATGGACTTGGACCATCACCTTCTGATATCTGGGGCAAGAATTGTATATCCCGAGAAGCTGAAGAAGAACAAAGGAATCATTTCTAGGATAATCTTGAAGAACAACAGTTGGAATTTGATGCAAAACTTCAAGAACAAAAGGATGAATTCAACCAAAAATTAGAGGAGTTACTTGCCTTAACTAGAGCAGGAAATAGTCAAGCACAGCATGTTGGCACTGGCCAAGTATGAATACATTTTATATAAGATGTGTGGTATCAATTATTTTCCATGTTGACTTTTATGGACTTATGACAAAAATAAAATAATTGTGAAGGCAAACTTATCAATGCAAACTCCACTACATATAAGGCATTCATCATTTAAGAAGGGACAAGTATGTTTGTATTACAGTGAATTGCACTTCATTTTACGTTTATATAAATTTGTTATGTAAACTGTGTTTTGTTTCTAGGATGTGTATCTGCTGAGTTTTATAGATCCATATGCTAGAATTGCATTCGGTCGAGTCTCTGAGGTTGACCCCATGAAAAGGGTGGGAGGTGCAATTTTAGGCTCATCATTTGTTGCTATTTTTGTAGAGGTTTCTTTGTTGGGCAACGATCCTCTAGTTAGACCTTATGATCAATTTCAATCTATTGATGTTGTTGTTGGCAACGTCATAGCATGGCCTAAAACACATATGTTGCCAAGGTGAGCATAAAGTATTGCTTATATTGTTACAAAATTGAAAACAAAAGTAGTATCTAAAGTCGTTTCCATTTGTTGCAGGACATGAAGTTTAAATTTAATTGTATTCTTGGACACTATCTAAAGAGAGGAGAGCTATAGTTGTTTTTATTTAATCCAATTTGTTATTTTTACATGTCGATCCAAAGTAATGGTGTTTCATGTCCATTGCCGTAGACAATGTTGCCAAATAACAATCCTATTTTGTTTTGTCCTACTTTTAATTTTGTTATGGAGAATCTTAGTATTATGGATGATACTCGCATTATGATTGGTTTGTGGTTTTTAGCTATGAGCAGTGTTTTAGCAACTTGTTTGTGGGTACGTATGAAAATTTTAGTTGAAAATGAATTACGATTATTTGATCCATTTCTTTCCTTTTTGTAATTACTCAGCTAGTAAATGGATTATTATGGTTTGGATATTCAAAATTTACAACTAATATGGATGGGTGATGTGGACTTAATAATTCTTTTTTAATGTAAAAACTACTGCAGTAAAAGGGTAATTGTCCCTTTTGTATGGCAGCCACACATCGTATACCATGATTTTCTATTTCCCAACCTATGCAGGTTTGATTCTGTTTGATAATATCTTGGAATGCAATTGCTTATATAAGCAGGAATGCATATTGCGGGTGCTTCATATTTGTGAGCTTCATATCCAACTTGCATCATGTCAAATCTTGATATATTTCTTATGGCATATTAATTTTTCTTTCATTACTTGATCACATGCTGCAGGATATCTTAACACTATAGGGATCAAGATTCTAGTAACCACACTACAATCTTCAAGCTTCACCCAACATTTTGATGAATCCTAGACTAGTTGTTGCAACATTTTAAATGAGACTATTCATATATTTATTTTTCTTTTCAGGGAAATTTGTTATGCAATAATACTTTTTTGAAATATTTACTTTGTAGGAAAGGGTATTTTTTATATGTACATGGTTTTTGGGAATAATGTGATACGTCCACCCATTGCCTGAAAGCATAGATCTACCATGCATAAATATTTTTTATATTTGCAAGGAAATTTGTTCCAAGTTTCTTATAGATATGTGCCCTCACATAGATGTAGGCGACATCGGTATTTATCTTGAGGTCTCACATCACTTGAGGTCTCAGATCTTACCTTCTGGGTAATTCATTTGAGTTGTTAGAATGAAACAAGTAATATCCTGACACTACTTGTCTCTGATTATTTTAGAAAACATCATCAGATTGAGCTCAAGTATTCAGACCCTCTGCATTGCCATACCCTCAACCTTGCCTTAATGTAGGTAGGACCAAGCGACCCACTTATGTACCGATTGAGGTGTGTTACTTCTACGAGTGTTGTTCTATTTTCTCACTGAGTTGTTTTTGAAAGTTTTGTTTTTGGTACTAAGTATAATATAGCCTGGTGTTTTGTTCTGCCAGTTTAGTTAATAAATTATTTGTTTGTTTTTGGCTACTAACTAACATAACTTGGTGTTTTTCCTTTTGCAGAGGCACACTAAGTCATTGTCAAAATTTCAGAGGTCTGCTCTGGTTGAGAAGTCTAGGGAGAAGCCTCAACAAAGAATGGGTGTTCTTAGTAATGTGGGTTCCTCCTTGTTCCCTTAATTGTTAAAACAACATTTGTATATTTGTCTTTTTTCCTTTACCCCCTCCATCTAAGATAATGCCCTTTCTGTAACATGTGGTTGTGATGCAGGCCCTAAAAGCCAATAACTATGGTAATGATCCTCTACTAACTACATCTCTGTAATTGGAGATTAAAGACCAATCTCATGGCTGTGGTGAACTTCTCTGCGCAATGTGACACCCGTAGGCATATTTAGGATCTCATTCGTTGTGGAAACATGAAGGGCGTGGTAAGTAAAATCTTTTAATGTATTTCATTTAAATTAGTTAAATGAAATACATAAAAAGATTTTACTGACAATGCACTTCATGTTTCCACAACGAATGAGATCCTGAATAAGCCTGCGGGTGTCATAGCATGCAGAGAAGTTCACCACATCTGAGCATCCTCCATCCATGCCAAAGATCTCCCAAGAGCCAACTATTATACTAGGAATGAATGTGTCCCATGGGAGCCCTGGGCAGTCAGACAAGCCATCAATAGCTGTTGTAAGTTTTGAATTTTGACTCCTTAGCATATGTATGGGTTTTTTGTCCCATTATTTTTTGTTGGGCTCAAATCTATATGTCGTTGTGTTCATTTTTCTTATCTGGGGTGTTCTATGTTTCTCTTCTTGTGTCTTAGGTGTGGTTGTACAAGGTGTGGAGAGTGTTTGTACAAATGCATAAAAACTATAGTTCACCAGTTATTGGACTGTGGTTGTACAAGGTGTCATTATACAAATGCAGAGGATTGAAATATGGATATGGATCAAATGAAGCATAAACTTCCAGTGCTCATTTTACTGTATACATGCCATATATTCTACCTTGAAGAAAATAATGAAGGTGAATGAGATTCTCCATCAAGATCAATTATTTTTCTCCTACTTCAAGCTATGCTCAGTGCCATCTGAAATGTAGTGTCCTTTAGATTCCAAAATGCAATATTTAGATTGGATGCATTCAATTCTAGAAATTGGATTAAATTTGTTTTGAGGACTTTGTGGCCCTCATTTTTAAAGTATTATACCATGCTTGCAAAGGTGAAAGGCTTCGAACATGCACATCATTCAACAGAATTCGATCAGGTATGTTCTTCCATTCTTTCTCAAAACCTTAAAGTCCTACATAACACGATTTACTAGTTACTTACATCTTGGAATACATATCAAACAACATATGCACATGCCCCATATTTACTGCCTGATTCACTGATGTCAGTACATATTTTGCAAACTAATTGTTGTATATTGCAGGAACTACAATAATATACTTAGACATTTCAGTTAAGGTGTATATTTCACACATTGTTTTCTTTAAACTTCTAGGGGCTACATCTATTTATCCTACCCTCTATTTTAAGGTTTTTAAACCTATTTGCTTATTGTGAGTAGAGTCTAGTCCGAGTTGTGATGGTGTTTCTAAATGTGGTAGTTCCTCACCTCATATCTATCATGACCCAATTGCAAAACTGATGGGAAATTTGACAATCGGACTCCTGAGAACCTCTAGGATTGGGAAAAATAATATAGAAAAATGATGTGATTGGCTGTCAAATTCCTTACACCTTCATATATAGGTTGTTGTTTTAATTCCTATTCTAATCTAGTTGTTTGATTGCTAATGCTGTGTATATAAATCTGAATGGTGTGCTTATTATTGACCTTGTTATATTGTTCACTTATACATTGGATAATGAACCAATGACAAAAGAATTATGTGCTACAAGCTAGGAACATGCCAACCAACCATCCACTCTACACATATGAGTTGTATAGATAGGTAAATCTCTGTTCTGCTATGTCTAGCTTTGATGGTTCATATACTAGAGCTGGAATGTAACATGAACATTGCTTTGATAGAGTTGGAATGGAAATTTCTTTTTAATTTGATGAACCGATGTACTGTCATGCTAACTGTAATCATGTACTAGTGAGATTTTTTGATGAATATTGCACTTCTATTGCTGCAACTTGCAAGAGGAATTAACAATTCCTGAAAGTTTGTTTTGGTAATGGTCTTTTCTAATTTCAGAGCTAAAACCTGAGAAGAGCATGAAATTGCATTAGGCCCTTGGAGGAAGCTATCAAAGGAAAATGAAATTGCAAAGCAAGAAAGAAAGGTTTGCTTGGCCATTTCTTAGTTAGTCTGTTGGTGGATTCAACATGGATGTTGCAGCTGCTCTATATTAGGCCACTTGTTGCACCAGAAGTTTAGAATCTATAGCTCTTCCAGTTCTGGAGATCAGTGTATCTATCATCTCTGCCTAGTAGATGAAATTGGAAATCCCACATGTGGTCTTTTTGGGACTACTGTTGCAACCATGGGGATGTTGAGTACTGTTGCATATGTATTGACTATGGATATGTTTGGACCTATTGTTGATAATGCATGTGGCATTGTTGAGATGAGTCAGTAGGTAAATTATTTGCCCTTATTATTTGCTGCTTTACACTAAACAAGCCCTTATTATTTGCTGCTTTACACTAAACAAGCACCGTCAGCATGGTTTTTTTTGTTTATCCATCTAGAACAAGGATACAAGTATTTTTTGTTTAACGTTTTGCTTTGGACTTAGGTTGAGGCTTTGGACTTAGCTAACACCTTGCTGCTATAATTTTTGAACACAGCAGCCAACTGCACCTTGCTACATGTATTTTCTGAGGCTACTTTCAAGCCATTCAATTGACGCACCCACCCTGCTTCCTGCATCACTCACCAGAATCAGACGCCAATAGAACTACACTCTGCTTAGCTACCTTCTCTACAAGTTTCAGATGGGCCCATCCGAGTGGAAAGAAAAAGGTAGCTCCAAGTGGATAACCAAGGAGCATTTTCCGCACTCGCCATCTCAAGGAACCAGGCAATATGAGACCAGATGCAGCAGCAGTTGCTGAGCCAGCTCCATAAATGTTGAAGACATTATGTATGCCACGTTGTTCAGTAAGAAGATTTTGCAACCCATAAAATGCAATAGTAAACTTTGTTGTTGTATTCAATATAAGGGGCAAGGTAAAATGTCCTCTTCATGTAATTCAATATAAGGGGCAAGGTAAAATGTTGAATGAAAGTATATCATTGGTGTTGTATTCAATATAAGGGGCAAGGTAAAATGTCCTCCCCATCTAATTCTCAATTGATTATAAATAAAAAATATTCATACTTTCAGAAAAGTGAGTTCTTCTACAATTGACATTCATGTAGAAATAATGATAATGAATTGAAAACTGAATGACTAAAAGCCATGAAAATGTAGTAATACAAAACTAGTAGTCATTAGTGGCTTTTTTTATATGCCATTAAACTCAATAAGAACATTTTCATACACCAACATAATACAAAATAGTGGTATTTGTATAAAAGCCAATTGATGGATAGTGGCTTTTTTATAAATGCCAAATGATGGGTTAGTGGCCTTTATGTGGCATTTATTCGAAGCCACTAAAGACAAACCTTTACTGGCTTTTATAACTTAAGCCACTATCTTCCTAGTGGCATTGGCGCTAGAGGCATTTTTTTAAATGTCAACAAATGCCGCTAAACCTGTTTATTGCTTTTTTTTAGTGGCATTTCTAAAAGGCCACTAATGAGTATGTTTGTTGTAGTGGTTGTAAACCTGCAGTTCAGATTTGCACTGCAGGTTCTGCATCCTGCTGACTAGTCAGACAACAAGACTGGGAGTTGATAAGAAAAAAATACAAAACATCGACGTTGGTTAAACACAAAAAACTGACAACAAATGATTAATTGTGTCAGTTTTTTGCTATAGACCGATGCCTATGGTCTGACTTCTGGCACTTTTGGGTTAAATTGTAATTGGGAATGGCTTTCCGTCATCAGTTATGTAACTGATGTTGAAGTAGTCTACTTTTAGTGTCACCCACTTGGGTGTCGCTTCAAAACTGACGACAAATGTCTTACTTAACTGACACTAAATGTGTTATATGTACTAATGTGGCTATCTTATCCAACGGTCTCCTTCTCTTCTAGGTGGGCAGAGCAAGCTTGGGCTTCTTCTGTTGTCTTCATGAAGATAGTATTCAACATCACTTTTGTGATCGTGTGAGACTTCTCCCCTAGTCTCACTTCTAGCTTGTAGTCTCTGCCACCCTTTTTGCGTTCTTGTTCATTTACTGGGAGCTTCTCTAGTGAGAACATGAATTCAACCGTCAACTACTTTGAGGACGGGGCTTCAAAGGTGCATAAGGTACAAAGATTTGCACCCTATAAGAACTTGATGACCCTGTCGTAGACCCCCATCTTTTTTAAAGTGGTCTTGAAGATCTTGACCTGTGACATCCAGTCGTATTGCGACTGGCGCACATCATCTCTTAGTACAAATGTTGGCCCACTCTGCTCTTGGGCTACCTCTATTATATCTTCTCCCTCCTTGTTAGCAGTCTTTGTCTCTTGCCCTTTTCTTGATTTAGTACCTATCACTATTACCTTCTTGTTGCTTCTGGTTGCGTTGGGATCAACCTTCCTTTTGCCCTAAATTCTTAGCTCGAACTTTATGGGCTGGTATTCTGATGTTCTTGTCTGTGCTGCACTCTGTGCAGAATCTGACTTTTCTGGTGACTGGTGACTGGTGACCCAAAATGTTCTAATACTGCTCCATCCATAGCTATAGTTGTAGCCTCCTGGATGGTGGCAGGCTTGTATTGGTTTCCAAGGCCTTTGCTAGCTTTTCTACAATCATCTCTATCTCTTTTAATGAGTTTGCCCTTCTTGTCAGTGAGTCGTTAGTTGAAGCAGACATCCTGAAAATTTTCAAATTGATTTAGTATATCTTCCAATTCATTAGTGATCCTATTTAATTTTTTATCGTATGTATTTGTATGTTGTATATTTTTAGTCATTTCCTTGAGACTGCGTCCGCGGTCATTACTTATGAAATGAAGAACACCTCGACCGTGATCCAAGTTGAAAGTGAAGCGGTCACGGTCAAAGGAACTGACCAAGGGACACTGCAACCCGTGGTCAATACTGCAACTACGATTCAAAATACTCTATTTTCAGTTGTTGTGCGCAATGTGACCCGTGGGTGTAAACCATGTCCGTGACCCATAGTCATGGTTTTTGCACCGCAATCATGAAGCAGTGGGTTGACATGTTCCATTGGGAGTAAGGGATGGGTGGAGGGTTGAGGCTTCTATTGTGGTTGATTGATGAAGGTACCCAAATCTACATTGTTCGAGATTGAAACTTGTTTGAAAACATTGCCCTAGGGAGGGCACGGGCGCCACAAAAACAATCGACGAGAGGGGAAAGGGAAAAAGATGACCGACTGAGTTGTTGATGATGTGACAAAGCTTGGGCCAGTGGAAGGGGTAAAGTCATGCAAAAAATGGCTAGAGAAAGAGCAGGTTAGGCCTGATGATGGTCGCGACAATGGGAGGAGGGTTGTAGCAATAGGAAATAGAAGCATTTAAATGATTACCTTGGCAGTAGAAAGAGAGAATCGAAAAAACTTGGGGTGAAGGATTAGCACTGCGGCGGCGATTCGTACTTCTGTAGTGGCGGCGGAGCGAGATCGGTTGTCTTTGGTGTCATTTACAAGAACACAGATGATTCATCTTTGGTTCGAGGGAAACTTAGATTGTAGGCGAGAGGAACAGTGCACCAAGGGTTTTAGAATATATAGGAGAGGCACTGCGACTCACAACACAATCAGGGACCATGGTCGCAGTCGACCCTCTCTATAGTATGAATGTCGCAATCTCGGTCTTGTTCATCTAACGGTAAACACCGCGGTCGTGGTGCTTTTCCCTACTTTGAGCAAGGTTGACACCTTGACCGCAGTCATAACCGCGACCCGCGGTCCACTCAAACTAACTCGAAAGTTAAACTAAAACATGAACTTGATCCACCAATTAAACCATATTCAAAGGGAACATAAGATATATACAAACATGCTAGATAAGGGGGAAACTAACAAAGTGAAGAGTAGGGAAAACAAGAGTTCAAAACAAAGGAAGAACATAAACTCAGGAAATCAGCTAAAACTTGGATTGCCTCCCAAGAAGTGCTTGTTTAGAGTCTGTAGCTTGACTTCCTAATCATTCACTTCTTGACTTCCTCAGCTGACTGTGGTGTCTCCTCATTCTCTTCATTTCCTAGATGTTTGGGTTCCCCCAAACAAATTTTTGACCTTCTTACAAAGGCTTCATCTTCATAGAATATTTTTACCCTATGTCCGTTAACCTTGAAAAATGTGAGTCTTTTCCCCTAAAATTAACATCATTCCTGATGGGTATATCTTCACTACTGAGAAGGGTCCTGACCACATCGTTCTTAACTTTCCTACAAATAGTATGATGCTCGAGTTAAATAGGAGGACCTTATCCCCTTCATGAACATCCATATTTCTCAAGTGGGCATCATGCCAGACTTTAGTCCTTTGTTTATAAATTCTCGCATTCTCATAGGCATGCAATCTCAGTTCCTCGAGCTCCTGAAGCTGTAGAAATCTTTTCCATCCTGCCCTGTTGAGGTCCATATTTAGGAATTTGATGGCCCATAGAGCTTTGTGTTCAAGCTCAAGTGGTAAATGACAAGACTTTCCACAGATAAGCCTATAAGGTGTTGTCCCTATAGGTGTCTTGTACACAATTAGATAATCCCATAGATCATCATCTAGCTTCATTGACCAGTCCTTTCTTGTCTGACTCACTGTCTTGTCCAGAATTTTCTTGATTTGTTTGTTTGATACTTCTACCTGCCCTGATGTTTGGGGATGGTATGATGTGGTGACTTTGTGCTTCACTATATACTTCTTCAGCAGCGCTTTGAACTGTTTCTCACTAAAATGTGACCCCCATCACTTATGACGGTGTGTGGCACCCCAAAGCATGGGAAGATTGTCTTTTCAAATAGCTTAATCACTGCCTTCGAGTCACATGTCTGGGTGGCCACCACCTCAACTCACTTTGAAACATAATCAAAAGCAACAAGAATGTACTAGTTTCCCCTTGACGAAGGGAAAGGCCCCATATAGTCAATTCCCCAAACATCAAAGTTTTCAACTTTTACCCAATCTGCCATGGGCATCTAATTCCTCTTTCTTATATTCCCAGTGAGATGGCATTCTTTACATGTCTTGCATCTTTGAAGAGTGTGGGCCAATAAAACCTAGATTGTAGTACCTTTGCTACGGTTCTTTCTCCATTGTGTTTCCCACCATATGGAGAAGAGTGACACTCCTTCATAATCAAAGGAACCTCAACCTCTGATATGCACCTTCGTTATAGATTCTCATCGTACCTCTTGAACAGTAAGGGGTCATCCTAGTAGTAATTCTTGATGTCTAAAAGTAGTTTCTTCTTCGGGTTGTATGTAATCTCTGGTGGCAGTTGGCCACAGGCTAAATAATTACAGATATTGGCAAACCAAGGCAATCTCTGCTCATTAGACTGAGCCATCAATAGGGCTTCATCAGGATTATTGTTGTTCACAGGTAACTTATTCTCTTTATCAAAAACTATTCTAGATAAGTGTGGGCTCCGATCTCCAAACCACGAATTAATCCCGATTTAATCATGTGCGGAAGCAATCGGTAAACAGCGGAAGACAAAAATCACGGGAAATTAAAACTTTTCGAGACAAGAGCCTGAAACCACAAACCTTTTCCATAGAAAAAGGATTTAACTGTTTACATCACTGACAATTACTTCTTGAGTAATTATATACAACATGATACCAAAACTCTCAAGAATTCATACTCCAAAACACTCCAGGACCTGAGAGTACAGAGGACACATAGGACTTAACTCTAACTACACCATGAAGCAGGCTAGATCTCCACCTGAGATATTTACTGCTCCTGATGCTGCTGTTGCTGGGATTGTTCACCTGAGTTCTTGTTCCTTCGTCTTCGACGACCACCTAAAAAGTAGAAGTCTACGGGGTGAGACAATTATACATAATTGCCCCAGCGAGAGTTATAACTCTCCACTAGGCTTTATAAGCAAAGCAAGGAATAACTAAAGCAATAAGAGCCTTCAAGATATTCACTGGCAGTTATGATGATAAGCAAGAGTTCAATCAATATTAAAATATGAGAACATCTATGCTATTCAAGGTAACATCAATCAAATAACTCATAATTAACTCTAACAGATATACTACGCTGTTGTTTATGTTTTTCCAAACATTATTATGCCCTGTGGAGATGAGGCATACCACTCATACTCCAACTGATCGCTAAGAAGTCACATCAGTATCATACATAGGTCATTAAGAGAGCCGGATTCTTATGACCTCATCTTCCTCAGTCAGTTAGAGGATTGATTGTTTGACATCTGGCGGGATGTCTTTATAATAGCTCACCAGGGTACTCTGGTCCTTCGCTATTTTTAGAGTTACAGTGGCATTCTGTACTCTCTTCACTATCGGAAGATTTCTCGTTTATCTTTCACCGATACGGTATTTGTGTCTTTAAGGGAGTGTAGATATACATCTCACCTTTAGAACTTTATGGTGGGGTCTGATGGACTACTAGAATCTACATCATCCTCTCACCTTTTCTTTTATAGTGAAGGTATGATGGACTACAAGAATCTACATCAAATACCTACACTAGGATGTAAGGTTCTACACATCCATGTACCCCACATACTCAAAAGTATGTGCTCCAGGAGTTCCCTTAGGAAGACTTGTTTCACCATCATTTAGACAACTGACAATGATGGATCTATGATCAGGGCTCTACATTTCACTTGATTAGTTAGGTACATTCAGTATTCCAATCATCATACAGTAACACAGCTATATATGAGAATACAAAATGTAACAGGCCTAACTTATCACAATTATCAGATATTCATCTCAAGTCATCTGTCAAGCATGACCATAATAACATTTATGGCTTTTACAGCCCATAAATCACAAAGGATGTCACTTAGCAGTGCATCAAGATGGTTCACTATTCATAAAGCATAAGACATGCCTTTAATGAATATAACATGGTATTCCATACCTGGGTGTGACCATCATCTCATAACAACCTGCATAGTTAACTCAACAGATAATAGTAACAATTCAGTAAATAGGAATACATTCCCAATCAGGGTTTCACTTGGTTTCACCCTCAACTAGGGTTTCACATGGAATCACCCTCAACTAGGGTTTCACATGGAATCACCCTCAACTAGGGTTTCACATGGAATCACCCTCAACTAGGGTTTCACATGGAATCACCCTCAACTAGGGATTCCACATGGGTTCACCCTCAAAATTCTGTGTTTTAGGGTTTACTATTCACTCTATGGTGAATTGTACTCATTACAACATCATGTAAGAGAAACACCATCATTAAGACTCTTCATTAGGATTAGGATCCATTAGATATCATAATTAGGGTTTCCATGACCTCACATAGGTGGGTCATTCCCTAATCATGCGTATTCATGTGTAAAAGAAGTATCTTACTAGATTTTTCCTCCTAAAAAGGGCACTTTCTCTCTCTAGGATACTTTCTCTCTCTAGAAACACTTTCTCTTTCCTCTCTCTAGTAGATGGTGGCAACACCACTCTAGATTAGGTTGAGACAAGTCTCCATTGACTGATATGAGCCAAGGAATTAACATCATGTGATTAGGGTTTAATTAGATTAGGGTTTTACCCCCTTTAGACCCTTCAAGGGTATTTTGGTAATTTGCCACATGATCACCATCATGGGTTAATCCACTAATCACATAGTCCCTTAATGACCTAGGTTACCATTAGGGTTTAGATTGAATCACCATTGAACTGATTACATCATCAAATGGTTAAGTACAAACCATCACCAATCTCCAAACGGTTTCAACCTTCAAACGGTTTCAACCACCTAAACGGTCTTGAGACCGTTTGGCCCTCAAACGGTCTTGAGACCGTTTGGATCCAAACGGTCTTGAGACCGTTTGGAGGTGAAGACCGTTTGGAAGGGTTGACTTCCAAACCGTTTGGAGCTTCAATCGGTTTGAGGTCGTTTGGACCAATCGACCTTGAGGTCGTTTGAGCTCAAACGGTCTTGAGGTCGTTTGAGCCCAAACGGTCTTGAGACCGTTTGGCCCCAAACGGTCTTGAGACCGTTTGGTCTCAAACGGTCTTGAGACCGTTTGGACCCAAACGGTCTTGAGACCGTTTGGTCCAAATGGGCTCAAACCGTTTGGACCTCCAAAAGGGTTCAAAGGTCACCAAAGTTCAAGGATATGTATGTTGAAGCCCTCAATTGGCTAAAAGTATGCTAACCACTTATTCATTGAGTCAATTAGGGTTAGCCTTAACCACTTAGACATCAAATTGACCCTCAATTGTAAACCAATTAGGGTTCAATCGTTCTCAATTAGGGTTTCAAGTTGATTGGTCATCAATGTTCAACAATGTGAAACAATTCAAGGTTGAACCTATCAATTGACCTCCAATTGGGCTCAAACTTGGCCCAAACGGTCTTGAGGTCGTTTGGACATCATCCAAACGGTCTTGAGACCGTTTGCCCAAAGTTTGACCAAAAACCAAGTCGTTTTGACTAAGGTTGAAGTCCAATTAGGTCAAAATCAGCAATTTACAACAATGCATCAATTTCCTACAATTGGACCCTCAAACCATTAGATTAACTCAACCCTAGACCTTCAAACGGTCTTGGGTTGTGCCCAAACGGTCTTGGGACCGTTTGGGTGAGTTCCAAACGGTCTTGAGACCGTTTGCCCATCCATCCTTTGGACTTTAGCGAAAATTCATCAAGGTTTGATCTATTGAGTTGATCATCACATCAATACTTAATTGCAATATGATTTGGTGCCTTTGGACCTTCAATTGATCAACTATACTTGACCCCAGACCTCCAAACGGTCTTGGGGTGACCCCCAAACGGTCTTGAGACCGTTTGGGTGATTCCCAAACGGTCTTGAAACCGTTTGGGCTAATCAACCCAAAATCTCAACTTAACTCATTGGAGATTCAGCACTAATTTCAATTAGGGTTTGCCCTATTAATCATCCTTCAACTCATGACTCGTTTGGAATTAATCCATAAAAATTTGGTGAGTCGTTAATTA
Source organism: Alisma plantago-aquatica (assembly GCA_963693085.1). Classification (NCBI taxonomy): domain Eukaryota; kingdom Viridiplantae; phylum Streptophyta; class Magnoliopsida; order Alismatales; family Alismataceae; genus Alisma; species Alisma plantago-aquatica. Next base: position 762,206,294 of record OY856414.1, read on the forward strand.
ACATCATTATGAACAGTAATCCCAAACGGTCAACGTTTAGTCAACCATCTTAAACGGTCTTGAGACCGTTTTCCCAAAAAGGGCAAATTAAACAGACTGCAAATCAGAAATTAATTCAATTCGTTTTGCTAATTGATTTGCTCATATCTCACGATTCCTTTGGAGTTAACCTCTCAAATTTCGTGGGTGATTAACCTACATAATTATGAACAAGATTCCCAAACGGTCTTCGCTTGGTCAACGGGACCAAACGGTCTTGAGACCGTTTGCCCTCAAACGACCCTGAAACCGTTTGCCCACCAAACGGTTTGAAACCGTTTTGAGCAATAGGTGGAGGTCGTTTGATAAAGTGAAAATCTGTGGATAAGCATAGTAATTAACGCCCTTATCTTCCACCTTAAGAACAGTAGCAGTTCTTCACGTTTTTGCTTGCAAGGATGCAAGGGAAGATAGGGAAGAAGAAGATCTATCAACTATATGCATAGAAAAGATGTATAATCAAAGCATAAAGTTTTAGAGTTATAAAACCCGCCTAAAGCTTGCTCCTTGAGCTCCAAGCTTTCGAGCTCCAAGCCTTTAATGGCGTCCTAGAAGCTCCACAGGTCGGCCAAGGTTAATCCTCCAAGGAAGGTTGAGAAAAGATGGCTAAAAAGATAGAATTAAGTAAGCTAGCCATGAATTTGTCCTTGAATCCGAATTCTAACCATGGAATTTGGGCAAGAAGGGGAATCCAAACCTACCTTGCACCCTTGGTCGTTTCTCCTGAGCTCCAGAGCAAGGCTTGGCCGTTTGGGAAAGAAAGGAAATGAATGGAACAGGGAAAGATCGTTTGCTCATTTGCAAAGGAAAAGCCTTTTTATAGCTTAAGCCTATTTCCTACTACAAGGACCTTTCAAATTCAAAATTCACATCTAGGTCCCTCCTTGTTCAAGGGCACGTCCAAGCCCATCTAATCTTATGCAAATCTCAAGAAAACTCAAGATCTAAGGGTAAAGGAATCCAACCTTCAACTAGGGTACATACAGGAAAAGGTTTTGTACCCATTTTAGGTGATTTCTATCACAAAGATCATTTTTCTCATTTAATTATTAAATGATGTATCCCTTTCATCATTTTTACTCTAAATGATGACAAGAGTCATAAAAGATGTTCTAGATGGTGAAAATTACAAGTTGGACCCCTCAATTTGGGTAAATTGCACTTTACCCCAAATTAGGGTTTCTAAGCATGGGAATTGCTTCCACAGCTGCACCTTGGTGCTCAAGCTTGGGAAATCCCTCAAACTTTACCATAACCATTCACATGATGTTTCAACATCAAAGGAACATCTTATCTTGTGAATTTTGCAAGTTCAACCCTTAAACTGGGTAATTTGCACATAGGTCCCTGCATACAACACAATGCTACTACTTTATACAAAAAGGAGCAAAATTGAAAGTAAATGTTCCTGAGGAACTTAATTACATGCCAGGGAGTGTTCACAAGTATATTAATTACATATTTAGGCAAAACTTCCAGGGTTAGGTCATAACCCAGGTCAGGGGTGTTACAAATTCTTTACCCCTTCAAAAGGATTTCGTCCCCGAAATCGATAAAGCATATTATAAGAAGAGAGCAAAATATTTTCTTCTCATTTCATCTTCTAGTTCCCAAGTGGTTTCTTCAACACCACGATGGTTCCAGAGGACTTTTACAAGGCTTATATCCTTCTTCTTTAACTTTTTAGTTCTGTTATCGAGGATTGACACTGGTCCCTCCTCATACGTTATATCTTCATTCAATTTTACCTCCATAGGTTGTAGAACTGACTCGGTATCTGGATGACATTTCCTCAACATGGAAATGTGAAACACAGGGTGCAGCTTCTGCAACTCTAGAGGTAACTCTAGTCTATAGGCCACCTTTCCAACTTTTTCAACAATTGGATAAGGTCCCAAAAATCTAGGAGCTAACTTTCCTTTCTTCCCAAAACGAAGGACTCCTTTCCAAGGTGAGACCTTGAGATACACTCTGTCTCCATCCTGGAATTCTAGGGGTCTACGACGTTTATCGGCATATGATTTCTGTCTATCTTGTGCAGTCTTAAGCTGTTGTTGTATAACTTTAATCTTTTCTGTAGTTTGCTGCACAAGATCAGGGCCTAATAACTGGTGCTCACCAGTTTCATACCAACACAAGGGTGATCTACAACGTCTGCCATATAAGGCTTCATATGGTGCCATATCAATGCTATGTTGATAGCTATTGTTATAGGCAAACTCTATCAAGCTTAGATGTAGATCCCAACTCCCGGTAAACTGGAGAACACATGCTCTCAACAGATCTTCTAAGGTCTGTATAGTCCTTTCTGACTGTCCATCAGTTTGAGGATGAAAGGCTGTACTAAACCTTAACTTGGTGCCTAGGGCTCTGTGTAACTGTTCCCAAAAGCGACTTGTAAACTGGGGACCTCTGTCAGAAACTATAGTGACAGGAACTCCGTGCAAACGCACTATCTCTTGGACATATATCTGGGATAACCTTTCAGCAGTATAGGTTGTTTTGACAGGTAAGAAATGCGCTGTCTTTGTCAACCTATCAACAACTACCCAAATGGAATCATGTCCTTTGTTTGTCCTGGGTAGGCCAACAACAAAGTCCATGGTTACATGGTCCCACTTCCACTGTGGTATGGGTAAGGGTTGCATTGTCCCTGCAGGTTTCTGGTGTTCAGCCTTGACCTGCTGACACACAGGACACCTCAGAACAAACTCAGCTACATCCTTCTTCATCCCAGGCCACCAATACATGTCTTTCAAGTTTCGATACATCTTGGTGCTCCCTGGATGCATAGCATACATCGAAGAATGAGCTTCTTCCAGGACTAACTTCCTCAGGTCGTCCACATCTGGCACTATCATCCTTCCATGATAGCATGCCACCTGGTCATCTGACTCATGAAAACCTTCTCGCTTCTCATTTCCAAACTTGAATCTAATCTGCTGTACAGAAACATCTACTTGTTGTGCCTCCTTTATCTGCTCTCTTAAGGTAGGTTTAATCTGCATCTCAGCTAACAGACCGGCTAACAATGATGCCTTCAACTGCACATTGTCATGCCTTAAAGAGATAAGCATATCTCTTCTAGAGCATACTAAGGAACTTAGTTGTGCCCTATCCATGGTTGATGTTGCTGATTTCCTACTCAAGGCATCTGCAACCACATTGGCCTTGCCCGGATGGTAATCAATCGTACAATCGTAGTCCTTGATTAACTCCATCCAGCGACGTTGCCTCATATTAAGCTCATGCTGAGTGAAGATGTACTTAAGGTTCTTGTGGTCTGTGAAAATCTGGAAAGTTTCTCCGTAGAGATAATGTCTCCAGATTTTCAAAGCATGGACCACAGCAGCTAACTCCAGATCGTGTGTCGGATAATTCTCTTCGTGTTTCTTAAGCTGTCGGGAAGCAAAAGAAATCACTTGGTTATCCTGCATCAACACACATCCAAGTCCATTCTTGGAGGCATCACAAAAGATTATATATTCCTTTCCTTGCTCTGATACCACTTAATTGTGGGCTCCGATCTCCAAACCACGAATTAATCCCGATTTAATCATGTGCGGAAGCAATCGGTAAACAGCGGAAGACAAAAATCACGGGAAATTAAAACTTTTCGAGACAAGAGCCTGAAACCACAAACCTTTTCCATAGAAAAAGGATTTAACTGTTTACATCACTGACAATTACTTCTTGAGTAATTATATACAACATGATACCAAAACTCTCAAGAATTCATACTCCAAAACACTCCAGGACCTGAGAGTACAGAGGACACATAGGACTTAACTCTAACTACACCATGAAGCAGGCTAGATCTCCACCTGAGATATTTACTGCTCCTGATGCTGCTGTTGCTGGGATTGTTCACCTGAGTTCTTGTTCCTTCGTCTTCGACGACCACCTAAAAAGTAGAAGTCTACGGGGTGAGACAATTATACATAATTGCCCCAGCGAGAGTTATAACTCTCCACTAGGCTTTATAAGCAAAGCAAGGAATAACTAAAGCAATAAGAGCCTTCAAGATATTCACTGGCAGTTCTGATGATAAGCAAGAGTTCAATCAATATTAAAATATGAGAACATCTATGCTATTCAAGGTAACATCAATCAAATAACTCATAATTAACTCTAACAGATATACTACGCTGTTGTTTATGTTTTTCCAAACATTATTATGCCCTGTGGAGATGAGGCATACCACTCATACTCCAACTGATCGCTAAGAAGTCACATCAGTATCATACATAGGTCATTAAGAGAGCCGGATTCTTATGACCTCATCTTCCTCAGTCAGTTAGAGGATTGATTGTTTGACATCTGGCGGGATGTCTTTATAATAGCTCACCAGGGTACTCTGGTCCTTCGCTATTTTTAGAGTTACAGTGGCATTCTGTACTCTCTTCACTATCGGAAGATTTCTTGTTTATCTTTCACCGATACGGTATTTGTGTCTTTAAGGGAGTGTAGATATACATCTCACCTTTAGAACTTTATGGTGGGGTCTGATGGACTACTAGAATCTACATCATCCTCTCACCTTTTCTTTTATAGTGAAGGTATGATGGACTACAAGAATCTACATCAAATACCTACACTAGGATGTAAGGTTCTACACATCCATGTACCCCACATACTCAAAAGTATGTGCTCCAGGAGTTCCCTTAGGAAGACCTGTTTCACCATCATTTAGACAACTGACAATGATGGATCTATGATCAGGGCTCTACATTTCACTTGATTAGTTAGGTACATTCAGTATTCCAATCATCATACAGTAACACAGCTATATATGAGAATACAAAATGTAACAGGCCTAACTTATCACAATTATCAGATATTCATCTCAAGTCATCTGTCAAGCATGACCTTAATAACATTTATGGCTTTTACAGCCCATAAATCACAAAGGATGTCACTTAGCAGTGCATCAAGATGGTTCACTATTCATAAAGCATAAGACATGCCTTTAATGAATATAACATGGTATTCCATACCTGGGTGTGACCATCATCTCATAACAACCTGCATAGTTAACTCAACAGATAATAGTAACAATTCAGTAAATAGGAATACATTCCCAATCAGGGTTTCACTTGGTTTCACCCTCAACTAGGGTTTCACATGGAATCACCCTCAACTAGGGTTTCACATGGAATCACCCTCAACTAGGGTTTCACATGGAATCACCCTCAACTAGGGTTTCACATGGAATCACCCTCAACTAGGGATTCCACATGGGTTCACCCTCAAAATTCTGTGTTTTAGGGTTTACTATTCACTCTATGGTGAATTGTACTCATTACAACATCATGTAAGAGAAACACCATCATTAAGACTCTTCATTAGGATTAGGATCCATTAGATATCATAATTAGGGTTTCCATGACCTCACATAGGTGGGTCATTCCCTAATCATGCGTATTCATGTGTAAAAGAAGTATCTTACTAGATTTTTCCTCCTAAAAAGGGCACTTTCTCTCTCTAGGATACTTTCTCTCTATAGAAACACTTTCTCTTTCCTCTCTCTAGTAGATGGTGGCAACACCACTCTAGATTAGGTTGAGACAAGTCTCCATTGACTGATATGAGCCAAGGAATTAACATCATGTGATTAGGGTTTAATTAGATTAGGGTTTTACCCCCTTTAGACCCTTCAAGGGTATTTTGGTAATTTGCCACATGATCACCATCATGGGTTAATCCACTAATCACATAGTCCCTTAATGACCTAGGTTACCATTAGGGTTTAGATTGAATCACCATTGAACTGATTACATCATCAAATGGTTAAGTACAAACCATCACCAATCTCCAAACGGTTTCAACCTTCAAACGGTTTCAACCACCTAAACGGTCTTGAGACCGTTTGGCCCTCAAACGGTCTTGAGACCGTTTGGATCCAAACGGTCTTGAGACCGTTTGGAGGTGAAGACCGTTTGGAAGGGTTGACTTCCAAACCGTTTGGAGCTTCAATCGGTTTGAGGTCGTTTGGACCAATCGACCTTGAGGTCGTTTGAGCTCAAACGGTCTTGAGGTCGTTTGAGCCCAAACGGTCTTGAGACCGTTTGGCCCCAAACGGTCTTGAGACCGTTTGGTCTCAAACGGTCTTGAGACCGTTTGGACCCAAACGGTCTTGAGACCGTTTGGTCCAAATGGGCTCAAACCGTTTGGACCTCCAAAAGGGTTCAAAGGTCACCAAAGTTCAAGGATATGTATGTTGAAGCCCTCAATTGGCTAAAAGTATGCTAACCACTTATTCATTGAGTCAATTAGGGTTAGCCTTAACCACTTAGACATCAAATTGACCCTCAATTGTAAACCAATTAGGGTTCAATCGTTCTCAATTAGGGTTTCAAGTTGATTGGTCATCAATGTTCAACAATGTGAAACAATTCAAGGTTGAACCTATCAATTGACCTCCAATTGGGCTCAAACTTGGCCCAAACGGTCTTGAGGTCGTTTGGACATCATCCAAACGGTCTTGAGACCGTTTGCCCAAAGTTTGACCAAAACCCAAGTCGTTTTGACTAAGGTTGAAGTCCAATTAGGTCAAAATCAGCAATTTACAACAATGCATCAATTTCCTACAATTGGACCCTCAAACCATTAGATTAACTCAACCCTAGACCTTCAAACGGTCTTGGGTTGTGCCCAAACGGTCTTGGGACCGTTTGGGTGAGTTCCAAACGGTCTTGAGACCGTTTGCCCATCCATCCTTTGGACTTTAGCGAAAATTCATCAAGGTTTGATCTATTGAGTTGATCATCACATCAATACTTAATTGCAATATGATTTGGTGCCTTTGGACCTTCAATTGATCAACTATACTTGACCCCAGACCTCCAAACGGTCTTGGGGTGACCCCCAAACGGTCTTGAGACCGTTTGGGTGATTCCCAAACGGTCTTGAAACCGTTTGGGCTAATCAACCCAAAATCTCAACTTAACTCATTGGAGATTCAGCACTAATTTCAATTAGGGTTTGCCCTATTAATCATCCTTCAACTCATGACTCGTTTGGAATTAATCCATAAAAATTTGGTGAGTCGTTAATTAACATCATTATGAACAGTAATCCCAAACGGTCAACGTTTAGTCAACCATCTTAAACGGTCTTGAGACCGTTTGTCCAAAAAGGGCAAATTAAACAGACTGCAAATCAGAAATTAATTCAATTCGTTTTGCTAATTGATTTGCTCATATCTCACGATTCCTTTGGAGTTAACCTCTCAAATTTCGTGGGTGATTAACCTACATAATTATGAACAAGATTCCCAAACGGTCTTTGCTTGGTCAACGGGACCAAACGGTCTTGAGACCGTTTGCCCTCAAACGACCCTGAAACCGTTTGCCCACCAAACGGTTTGAAACCGTTTTGAGCAATAGGTGGAGGTCGTTTGATAAAGTGAAAATCTGTGGATAAGCATAGTAATTAACGCCCTTATCTTCCACCTTAAGAACAGTAGCAGTTCTTCACGTTTTTGCTTGCAAGGATGCAAGGGAAGATAGGGAAGAAGAAGATCTATCAACTATATGCATAGAAAAGATGTATAATCAAAGCATAAAGTTTTAGAGTTATAAAACCCGCCTAAAGCTTGCTCCTTGAGCTCCAAGCTTTCGAGCTCCAAGCCTTTAATGGCGTCCTAGAAGCTCCACAGGTCGGCCAAGGTTAATCCTCCAAGGAAGGTTGAGAAAAGATGGCTAAAAAGATAGAATTAAGTAAGCTAGCCATGAATTTGTCCTTGAATCCGAATTCTAACCATGGAATTTGGGCAAGAAGGGGAATCCAAACCTACCTTGCACCCTTGGTCGTTTCTCCTGAGCTCCAGAGCAAGGCTTGGCCGTTTGGGAAAGAAAGGAAATGAATGGAACAGGGAAAGATCGTTTGCTCATTTGCAAAGGAAAAGCCTTTTTATAGCTTAAGCCTATTTCCTACTACAAGGACCTTTCAAATTCAAAATTCACATCTAGGTCCCTCCTTGTTCAAGGGCACGTCCAAGCCCATCTAATCTTATGCAAATCTCAAGAAAACTCAAGATCTAAGGGTAAAGGAATCCAACCTTCAACTAGGGTACATACAGGAAAAGGTTTTGTACCCATTTTAGGTGATTTCTATCACAAAGATCATTTTTCTCATTTAATTATTAAATGATGTATCCCTTTCATCATTTTTACTCTAAATGATGACAAGAGTCATAAAAGATGTTCTAGATGGTGAAAATTACAAGTTGGACCCCTCAATTTGGGTAAATTGCACTTTACCCCAAATTAGGGTTTCTAAGCATGGGAATTGCTTCCACAGCTGCACCTTGGTGCTCAAGCTTGGGAAATCCCTCAAACTTTACCATAACCATTCACATGATGTTTCAACATCAAAGGAACATCTTATCTTGTGAATTTTGCAAGTTCAACCCTTAAACTGGGTAATTTGCACATAGGTCCCTGCATACAACACAATGCTACTACTTTATACAAAAAGGAGCAAAATTGAAAGTAAATGTTCCTGAGGAACTTAATTACATGCCAGGGAGTGTTCACAAGTATATTAATTACATATTTAGGCAAAACTTCCAGGGTTAGGTCATAACCCAGGTCAGGGGTGTTACAATAAGTGGTCAGTGACCACATTTTATTTTCCCTTCTTATCAATGATTTCATGATCAAATTCCTGCAACAGTATAGCCCACTACAAAAGATGTGGTTTGGTATCCTTTTTCTACATCAAGTATTTAATTGCTCCATGGTCCATATATACCTTCACCTTTGACACTATTAGGTACGACCTGGACTTGTCAAAAGCAAAAAACTATTGCTAACATCTCCTTCTTCGCGTAGCATATTACATGGTGCATCCTGTCTTTCTTTTGACCTAGGACAACACCTATTGCATAATAAATAGCATCACACATTATCTTGAATGACAACTCCCAATCTGGAGATTGTAGGATCGGCACAATTGTTAATGCTTTCTTCAGGGTATTTAAAGCCTCCAAACATTCGTTGTTGAAATCGAATTCGGCGTCCTTGACTAAAAGATTGGATAAGGGCTTTGAAATCTTTGAGAAGTCTTTTATAAACCTCTTGTAGTATACGGTGTGACCAAGAAAACTTCTCACACCCATTACAAACTTTGGTGGTAGCAGTTTTTTTATGGTTTCTATTTTACTCATGTCTACTTCAATCCCATTTTTAGAGATTTTGTATCCCAAGATTATGCCATTCCGTACCATGAAGTGACACCTTTTCCAATTCAAAACTAGATGTTTCTCCTCACATCTTTTCAGGACCAGGGAGAAGTTCCTCAGACATGCATTGAAATATGTACCATAAATCGAGAAGTCATCCATAAAGACTTCCACTATATCTTCCAGAAAGTCAGAGAACATTAAGATCATGCAACGCTAGAAAGTTGCGGACGTGTGGCATAATCTAAATGGCATTCTTCTGAATGCATATGTGTCATAGATGCATGTAAATGTTGTTTTCTCTTAATCATATGGATGAATAGGTACTTGGTAAAAACCTGAGTAGCCATCTAAAAAGCAAAAATAGACGTGATGAGCCAGCCTCTCTAACACTTGGTTGATGAATGGCAGGGGGAAGTGATCCTTCCTCGTTGCAGCATTCAGTTTCCTGTAATCTATGCACATTCATTATCATGTAACAGTTCTAGTAGAGACTTCATCACCATTCTCTCCCTTCACTACTGTCATTCATCCTTTCTTAGGCACTATGTGAATAGGACTCACCCAATTACTATCACTAATCAGGTAGATAATTCCGGTGTCTCACAGTTTCATGATTTCCTTCTTTACAACTTCTTTCAACATTTGGTTTAGATTTAACTGGGGCTGGACTAGAAGCTTAGCAGACTTTTCCAAATATATTTTGTGCATGCAGAGAACTGGGTTGAGCCCTTTTATGTCCTCTACAAAATATACTATCACCTTTCTATGTTCTTTACGCTCCTTTAGCAGTCTTTCCATTTGTTCTTCTGTCAGGCTTGCATTCATAATAACAGGGTTCCTCTCCTCATGGTCTAGAAACTCATATTTTAGCCCTTTTGGAAGTGGTTTCAATTCGGGATTCGTCTTAGGTGCCTCTTACTTTTTGGGAGATTGTTCGAGTGAAGCATACTTAACTATTTTGATAATATCTTGATTCAGATAGTCAAGGATTTCAACCACCTCAGGGTCTTCTATAGTCCGATTGGGGTTGTTCAAGGCTCGCATCAGGGGGTCTAAGATTTCCTTTTCTTCTTGCACTTTCTCACAGTATAGGTTGTAACTATCTATAAAGTATACCGACTCGAAAAGAGATGGTCCCTTTATGGCATCTTGAACTCGGAAGTCTACATGGTCATTGCCCACACATAGGGTAATAATCCCCTCCACGACATCTATGAATGCTTTTCCAGTTGGCAAGAATGGTCTCCCAAATATCATCGGACACTTTCGGTCTTAGATTGTGTCAATCACCACAATATCACAGGGAATACAGATTTTTTCAATGCAAATGGGCATGTCTTCAACTATTCCAATAGGTCATTTGAAAGTGTGATCATCCAATTCAATCCTCATGTTTGTTTTAGCCATAACCGTCAGACCAAGTCTTCAGGCTAGACTCAAAGGCATTAGATTGATGCTTGCTCCCAAATGTACCAGACCTTTTCTCTCTACATTGTCTCCAACACCGAATGGTACATTGAATGCTCTGGGGTCCTTCTTCTTTCTTGGCAGCTCTATCTAGATGAAAGCACTTGATGTATTAGCTAGCTGCACTGTCTCGATATAGTCCCATATCCTACTTTTAGTGATGAGATCCTTAAAGAACTTGGCATAGGTCGACATCTCCTCTATAGCATCCAGGAACAGAATGTCAAGATGTAATTTCTTTACTGCTTCCATGAACTTCTCGTATCTTCTCTTCAGGTGTGATTTAATGAACTTATGGGGGAATGAAACTCTCAGTGCATATGGACTCTTCTTCATGAAAATCTCTTCTACAACATTAGGTTTCCTAATTTTTTTGTCTTTCTCCTTACTTTCTTCCACTTGTTCTTTATCAATAGATTTTTTAGGAGCGGCCTCTTTCTCAGGTGGTTGTTCATCTTCTCTTCTTTCCTCATTGTTTCTTCTAATTCCTGAGTTACTTAGCATCCTCCCGGATCGAAGGGTAGCCATCTTTGCAGTTTTGGTGTTTGATGGAATTTTCCCAAAAGGATTCTTTACCAGCTCCACCAACTGTGCCAACTAATGGTCGATTTGACGCGGTTGGGTGTGCATGTCGGCCATCTGAACTTGCATAGTGGTCAAAACTCCAGAGTTAGCAAGAGCACTTTGAGATAACTAATCATTCACTGTGGCTTGTCTTTTAGCAAAATCAAATAGCTGGGTGACTAGATTCAGCTATTTGTTATCTATTCCCTGACCTGAGCCTTGGTTTTGGTTACGCCCTTGACTCGGTCCTTTGCCTTGATGGTTCAAATTCTTACCTTGACCTTGATAGTTGTTCTTCTTTATCTGATAGTTTGTTGTTCGTGTATATTGGGTCTTTCGTCCTCTCTTTTCAATCCTTTGGTGCAGTTTTTGTGAGTTGTTCAGTTGGTGTGAATTCTCAACTACATCTTTGTCTCTGTAGCTGAAACTAGGGTGGTCTGGCCTCTTGAAATTGGTGTAGGAAACATTCTATGTCTCTTCTTCACTTTTACTTTCATCCCTTTCCTCTGGCCTGGTGTAGATATAATTATCAACCCCATTCCTCCCTTCTCAACAGGTGACACACTTCATGACCTTCTCTGTATGCTTCTTGCCCTTAACTCTAGTATCTTTCCCGGCAAAGACGCCAATTTTTGATGGAGCTTCCACTCACCTGGAATCGCGTGCACCACTAAAAATTCTAAAGATAGTAAGTCTTTAGTTTTAGCCTTGCTTATAATAGATTGAGAACTCCACCCACGTATGCTAGGATACATGCAAGTCTTATCGTAGTATAGTAAAGGGTCAAATCCACATGACAACGGTCTTGTTGATAGCAACAAGATGGAAAACATTAGAATCTCACTTAACTCCTTAATAGTTGGTATTTAGATCAATGATTTGAGTTGGTTGTTTTAAACTAAGTGCAAGTAAAGTAAAAGCAAGAAAGTAAACTTAAGGTTGTTAACAATGATAAGAAACCACTAGGATGTGATCGGTTTTCACCACCACTACGCATGGATCAAAACACGCAACATGAAAACATAACCTTCAATGAGAGTCTAAACAGTTAGTATCTTTGTAGATTTAGTTTCCTTTCAGAGGACTAACTATGAGAAGTGTGGGAATGTTGCAACGCCAACCATCCCCGAACGAATGGTCACGTACTTTACATCATCCCCTTCACAATGTGTGTTCCTCGACTCATCAAGGTTGTACTTTCATACGTCAACCGATTCCATTTCATAGTATGAAAGTACAACGATGGAAGTGAGTTTACTCCACTTCTTGAAAAACACTCCTAGATACCGAAATAGATGCATGGTGGATACATGCATCAAGAACCAACATTCAATCGAGATTCGAATCTAATAGTACAAACATAGACAATTCATACTAAATGATAAAAGGTAACACAAGTTGGTTATCAAGCAACAAACATTCATTAAACGATTGATGTTGAACTGAAAAGAAAGTATATCTTTATTACAAACTATGGATTACATTGCATGGAATGAAAACATGGGTAGCGGGGCTACTCCCCACACCCTAGTGTATAAGTCTACTCGCTCATGGCAAGGACAAAGAAGGAGGTGAGAAGAGAGAGAGAGAATGTCATCTCCACGAAGGAGGGAGGAAGGTCGACCCCTTGGAGAGAGAGAATCCTTCACACTTTGTAGGTTGCTCGATGATGAATCCTCCTCTTCCCACCTTCTTTGGTGATGAGAGAGAAAGAAGATTCTGCATGGAGTGTGGATCTTAGACTGACAGCCTCGGGACGGAGGATGGAGGATGGAATAGCTCTGGAGCAGTAGAGGCAGCCTTTGGACGTCTGAGACTTGATGCCTTGTGAGGACCGTTTGGGTCTTATTTATAGGCTTTGAGTGAAGTCCAAATGGTTTGGGCAGTTTTGAAGACCGTTTGGGTTCTGAGACTGTTTGGACTCTCTCGAATTCAAGACCGTTTGGACTCTCTCAGTTTGGAAACCATTTGAGTCCTCGCAGTCTTGAAACCATTTGCCTTTATTTAGTATTGGGACCGGTTGGCTTTATGCGGTCTCGGGACCGTGTAACACCATGCGGTCTCGGGACTGTGTAACTCCAAGCGGTCTTGGGACCAGTTGGCTATATGCGGTCTTCGGACCGTGTAACTCCATGCGGTCTCAGGACCAGTTGGCTTTATGCGGTCTCAGGACCAGTTGTCTTGATGCAGTCTCAGGACCGTGTAACTCCATGCGGTCTCGGGACCGTGTGATTTCATGCGGTCTTGGGACCATGTTATTTCATGAGGTCTTGGGACGGTGTGACTTCATTCGGTCTTGGGACCGTATAATTCCATGTGGTCTTAGGACTGTGTAATTCCATGCGGTCTTGGGACCGTGTAATTCCATGCGGTCTTGGGACCGTGTAATTCCATGCGGTCTTGGGACCATGTGGCTTTACACAGTCTCTGAGATCGTTTGGTTTCCAAACGGTCTTGGGACCATTTGGGACTTTTGTGATTGTTTTTGTGTTTTTCTGTAAGAATAAAAAGGAGAGAAGTTAGTCTAATGGTATATTTGCAATAAAGGAAGAAAGTTAAGGATTCTATCTAATTAATCTGATAAAGAGTATGGAAAATTGAGGAAAACTATTAAGATAACATCACAAAATGGGAGGTTATCACCCCCCCACTAACTTAGAGACTAGCTTGTCCTCAAGCTAGATAGAGCTAAGGCATGTAGTGGCGAGGCGATTTTATTTAGTTAAGATTTCCATACTCTTGGTTCAATTCTAAACCAGAGATCTGCTAAGGTCGTATCGGAGCTTTTGCCTGCCCTAACTCTTTCAGGTGTTGAGAGTTGCTTGGATCTCAGGTTTCTTCCATATCACGTAGCTCATATTGGGACCACCCTTTTTTATTCATTTTATTTTGTGCATGTCGTCAACTCTAATCAACTTTATAATTCTATGAAAAACCTACCGGAAGCTAGAGTGGGTATGAAGGTTGGCTAGAGGCTTGTTGTGTAACTCCCCCTTCAAGTGGGGGAGGGGTTTATTTATGCATTTAGGGTCTCACTATCGGGCACGATACATCTTCCTTTGTGAGGGCAACTAAATGTACACGCCGGGGGAGTCCTTTATCAGCCTTTCATATATTTGGATACCTTAGGGTTTCACTACCGGGCACGACACATCTGCCTTTGTGAGGGCAGCTGAATGTACCAGTCGGGCGAGACCTTTATTGGCACTTCATATAAGTCCTTATGCGTGGCACAACTCTCATATTTTTATTCAACACTCTGGCTTTTATTCTTAAACTCATAGGCTTAGGATTTGGAATTTTTAGGGGCTTTGGTTGGGCGGCCAAGCCTCTTTTATTTGAAGAGAAGAAAGCTATTCTTAGAGTTTCTCGACATGCACTTATTTGGTTTATACTTAGTGGTCCACTTGTGAGGATTCTTGATTTGGATGTTACCTGATATCCCTCCAGTCCTTGAGAGTGTTTGTCTTGTTTTCACCCTGATGCTGACCTATGGAGAGTCAGATGTAGAATTGAATCAAAAAGCATGAAAATCTAGTGTGGAGATAATTTATTAATTCACCATTACATGTATGTATGCTATTGTTGTTATTGCTCTTGAGGACTAACTGGATTCTAAAGTTAGCTGGGGATGACTTTTTCTAAGAGGGATGTTACTCTTATGTGCATGGTTTATTTTAACAAGGGAATTACTTAAAATGAAAACTAAATGTGTAAAGAAAGCTATAAAATTTGTACATAATTGAAAGAGAAGGTAGAGAGGGAAGGATTTCAAAATGATACCTCACCCTTATCCAGTGTATTCCCCCCCCCCTAACTTATCACTCACTCTGTCCTCAGAGTGTCAAAGTGATAAGTTGATAAGTACAAGGACAAGGGCATTAGGTTGCTGTAAGTCCTGCGTTAGCTTCATGCGTGCAAAGAAGATTAACTGCGAACTTTCCACGTAGAGAATGGTAATTCACGTCTGTCATGTCCTCTACTGGTTTTCCAAGGGTCTTTCGTTTCCCCTTGGACCTTTCGGTTGGGGATTCATCCTCAGAGTTTGACTCGTATTTGGAGCCTTCATTAGTGGAAGAGATTTCTTCCACTTCTTCTTCAGGCTCCTCAGCTAAACATTTGTTGATGCGGTCAATTTCACACATGACTACTATCATGTTGACCTTCAGTGGGATCTGTCAAGTCTTTTCATAGGTATCTATGACCTTCTGGAGCCTGGCGCGGTCCTCCATCAGTTGCTCTGTTGTCCAGTGCAGAGAGTCGACGGTTCCGGCCATATCTGAAATTGTTTG
Source organism: Alisma plantago-aquatica (assembly GCA_963693085.1). Taxonomy (NCBI): domain Eukaryota; kingdom Viridiplantae; phylum Streptophyta; class Magnoliopsida; order Alismatales; family Alismataceae; genus Alisma; species Alisma plantago-aquatica. Next base: position 762,221,846 of record OY856414.1, read on the forward strand.
CAGAAAATCATGTGTTAAAATGATTTGGATTTGCAAAGATATCAAGTTTATTAAAAGAGAAGTTTACATTATGTAAGTGTTAATGTTTTTAGGTTTTAGCGGAATCCAATAGGTATGTAAGACCAAACGGTTTCTGGATAGTTTGGTTCCAAACGGTTTCAAAACCGTTTAGGATGGTTTAGGTTTTTTATTTTTAAATTTTAATGTTTGTTTTGGTTGTTTATGTGAGTTTTTATATTTTTAGATTAAAGGTGATAAATCTAAATCAAATGATGAAAAATAAAAATGGTGATACTCAGATCTTGGGTTGCCTCCCAAGTAGCACCTGGGTTTTAAGTCGCTGGCTCGACAAATTTATGATTTTGTTATGGTGATGTTGTGGGGTCTCGCACCTCAATAGTTTGTCTCAGAGTTTTGTCAACTAGAATATAATATTTCTTCACTCTATGGCCATTGACTGTCCTCTCTCCTCCATTGTCGTCAACAATTATGATGGCTCCAGTAAGATATATGTGCTTGATGGTAAAAGGCCCGGACCACTTTGTACGAAGTTTCCCGGGGAACATTTTGAGTCTGGAGTTGAAAATAAGGACTTTGTCTCCGATAGCGATGTCTTTTCTTTTGATATGGCCATCGTGCCACATCTTGGTTTGTTCTTTGTAGATCCTGGCACTTTGGTATGTGGTCATTCTGAGCTCCTCTAGTTCTTGCAACTGGAGTTGTCTATTTTCTCCAGGACTTTTAAAATCAAAATTCAGTTGTTTAGTGGCCCACCAAGCCTTATGTTCCAATTCAACTGGAAGATGACATGATTTCCCATATACCAGATGGAACGGGGTTGTTCCAATCAGTGTTTTATAAGTTTTGTGGTAGGCCCAAAGGGCATCGGGAAGCTTGATGAACCAGTCGGTACGATGTCTATTAATGGTTTTCTCTAAGATTGCCTTCACTTGTCTATTCGAAACTTTGACCTCACCACTAGTTTGTGGATGGTAAGGTGTGGCAACTTTATGATTGACTCCATATTTCTTTATGAGGGCTTCAAAGCTTCGTTCCAAAAAATGGGTTCCTCCGTCGGATATGACAGTTTGGGGGACTCCAAATCTGGGAAAAATGATATCTTTAAACATCTTAATGACTGGTTTGGAATCGTTGGAAGCTGTGGGTATAGCTTCTACCCATTTTGAGACATAATCTACAACTACCAGTATGTAAGAAAATCCATAATAAGAGGGGAAGGGACCCATGTAGTCTATCCCTCAAACATCAAAAACTTCGATCTCTTGCCACATAGTGGGAGGCATTTCATTCCTTTTAGTTATATTGCCAGAAAGTTTACATTTATTGCATGATTTTACAAAATCATGGAAATCTCTTGCTATTGTTGTCCAAAAGAAACCTAATTGTAGAACTTTCATAGCGGTCTTTTTCAAACTCATGTGTCCCCCAGTGGGGCCGGAATGACAATGTTCTAAGACAGGAATAATATCTTCTTCAGGTAGGCAGCGACGGAATAGTCCGTCTGTGCATAGACGAAAGAGATAAGGTTCCTCCCAGTAGTATTGCTTGACATCATGGAGGAATTTCTTTTTGTCATGGTGAGAGGCGGAAGGGTGGATGATTCCTTTAGCCAGATAGTTCACTATGTCGGCATACCAGGGGAATCCGGTGGTAATTTTAATTAGCAGGTCGTCAGGGAGAGTGTCTCGGATAGGTACTTTGTCATCATCCTTGTCTTCAATGTGGCTGAGATGATCAGCGACGACGTTTTCCACTCTGCTTTTGTCTTTGATTTCCAAATCAAACTCCTGAAGCAGCAACACCCAGCGGATAAGTCTAGGTTTTGCGTCTTGCTTCTAAATTAGATATTGTATGGTAGAGTGGTCAGTGTAGACTATTACCTTTGATCTGATCAGGTAGGAGCGGAATTTCTTGAACGCATAGATGACAGATAAGAAATATTTTTCTGTAGTGGTGTAGTTCTTTTGTGCTACATCAAGTGTCTTGGACGCATAGTATATTACATAAGGCTTTTTGTCAATTCTCTGTCCTAACACCGCTCCTATAGCATAGTCCCTGGCATCACACATTATTTCAAATGGTGGTGACCAGTGAGGTGCTCTCAGAATAGGTGTACAGACTAGAGCGTTCTTTAAGGTTGTGAAGCTTTGTAGACATTCTTGGTCAAAATTGAACTCGGTGTCCTTGGTCAGTAATTGGGTCATGTGTTTTGCTACTTTCGAGAAATCTTTAATGAATCTTCAATAAAACCTAGCATGAACCAAGAATGCTCGTACTCCTTTTATGTATTTTGGTGGAGAAAATTTCGAGATGACATCAATTTTTGCCTTGTCTACCTCAGCCCCTCTTTCACTCACTCTATGTCCGAGGACGAAACCTTCTGTTACCATAAAATGGCATTTTTCCCAATTTAAGATAAGGTTCGTTTCCTCGCATCTTTGTAAGACTTGTCGAAGGTTTAATAGAAAGTTGTCAAAGGAATCTTCGTAAACTGAAAAGTCATCCATGAATACTTCCATTATGGACTCGGTTAACCCTACAAAAATAGCAGGCATGCACCTTTGAAAGGTAGCAGGTGTGTTGCACAGCCCGAATGGCATTCTTCTGAAAGCGTAGGTCCCAAAGGGACAAGTAAAAGTTGTTTTTTTTTCTTGTTCTTCCAGGTGTATAGGGATCTGATATAACCTGGAATAACCATCGAGATAACAGAAGAACTTTTGATGGGATAGGCATTCGAGGACTTCGTCAAGAAAAGGTAGAGGGTAGTGATCTTTTTGTGTTTCTTTGTTTAGTTTATTGTAGTCGATACACATTCTCCACCCCATGAGAGTCCTTGTGGGCACTAGCTCATTTTTATCATTTAGGACGACAGTGGTTCCACCCTTTTTGGGGACCACTTGGACGGGCTGACCCATTGGGAATCTGAAATTGGGTAGATAATGTCGGCTTTCAGCAGTTTGAGGACCACAAGGGGAACCACCTCTGTAAGATTGGGGTTCAACTTTCTCTGGTGTTCTCTTGAAGTCTTGAATTCTTCCACCATGGGCAGTCTATGCATGCATAGGGCTGGGTTTATACCTATCAAGTCAGTTATTTTGTACCCAATGGCTTTCTTATGTTTCTTTAAATCAACGAGAAGCCTTTCTTCCTGGTCTTTCATTAGAGTGGAACTGATGATTACTGGACATAGTTTTTCTTCGTCCAGGAAGACATGCTTAAGTCCCGTTGGTAGGTTTTTCATATCGGGAGCCTTGGGTGCTTCTGTTGTTTCTAAAATAGTGACAGATTTGAGCTCCTAAAAAGTGGCTATTGGTGCTTCTTCGGCTTTCTCTAAGTGTTGCAAGCATTGTTGAACTAATTTGTTGGCTGAGAATTCAACTTCTGGATTTATTAAGGCATTTTCTAAATCATCAGATGGTTCAGATATTTCCAATTGGGACATTTGATGTATCACATCTAAGAGAAAAACTTCCTCTTGAATGTTGGGGCCTTTCATGTTGTTGAAAACCCAGAACTGAATTGCTTCTTTCCCTAGTCTCAGAATGATCATGTCGGCTTCAACATCAATGAGCACCCTGGTTGTGGCAAGGAAGGGTCTACCGAATATTATTGGGTATCTTAGATCCTCCTTGATATCCATAATGACAAAATCACATGGGACATAAGTGTCCTTGCCTATCCTGACTGGAATGTCTTCAATAATTCCTAAAGGTGCAATGATAGTGGAATCAGCTAACTGAATTGTCATTGTTGTGGGTAGCAAGTCAGCAAAACCCAATCTTTTACACATGGAGTAGGGCATAATAGATATGCTAGCCCCTAAGTCAGCTAATCCCTTTTTGCTCAAAGTGTTTCCAATACAACACTGAATACCGAAAGAACCAGGGTCCTTATTTTTCTTTGGCATCCTATTAAGAATGATATCGGAGGTGGTCTGACCTAGTTTTACCGTCTCTTGCTCTTCGGTAATATATTTCCTTGATAGCAAGGTTTTCAGATACTTAGCCCAAGCTGGTACTTCAGAGAGGGAATTGAGGAGGGGGATGTCGATATAAAGTTTCTCCTTGATAGCCTCCTTGAATTTTTGGAATCTAGTGTCCATTTTAGTTTCTCTCAATCTTCTTGGATATGGTATCCTAGGTTTATATTGCGGAACTTCTGGTTCTTGGGGAGCTTGTTCCTTTTCATTGCCTTTTACAGTCTCAACAAAATTCTCAGTTCCTAGATTCGGTCTTGCATTTGGAGTAAAGACAGGTGTATCATCATCATCATGAGTAGTCCTCATAGCTTCATGAAAGACATGACCAGATCTTGTAGTGGCGACATTCAATTGCTCTGGTCTATTTTGATCGTGTCTTGGGTTTGACTCCGGTTGACCAGTAAAAGTACTTGCTGGTGGTTTCAATTGGGCGGCACTTTGTGCCAGTTTAGCCTGCACAGCCATCTGCTGAGCTTGCTGATTGGTAAGCATCATTTGTTGTGACTATAACATCTGCCTAATCATAGGCATCTCGTATGTTGGCTGGGAAGGGGCATTTTTCTGAGTGGGTTGTTGTTGTCCTTGATGTGGTTGTTGCGGAGGTGGTGTTAACTGAGGTTGTTGTGATTGCTACAGCTGGGGATGTAATTGTTGGTGCAGAGGAGGATGGGTATATTGATAGTAGGCGGAGGGATTTCTAGGGTAATTGGATCTTGGGAAATTATTCCTAAGATTCCCTTGATTTTGGTTAAAGTTACATTGAAACCCAAGTGTCAATCTATTGGAAAATCCACCTTGTGTTTGATGTTGCGGGTTAGCAGTCCCCGCAGGATTCCCATATTGAAAACCAGGGTGGTTTCTTGGTTGATTTGGATTATAGTAAGCTTGCCCTGGTATGGAATGAATGGAATTGAGTTGTTCGGTTATCTAATCTTCAGGGTGTTCGATGATTGGTTTGTACTGCTGTTGTCGCAGTTGCATATCCATCATCACATTATAAAGTAAGCCACATGACAGTGTAGAGTGGTCAGATGCATGACAAGCTTCACAAGTCCCTGTGGCAGCTTTAACTTGTTGGAATTGGGGGTTTTTCATCTTATCGTATTCTCCAAATGAGGTTTCAAGTGTCTACTATTTGTGAACTATAGTCTTTAAAGATTCAACGATAGCTTTCATTTCCATTGATTCCTCAACCTTATAAACTTTGAGGAGTCCCTTAGTGGATGATCGTCCCAAATTGGATTGGTTCTCAGCTCCAAGTATAATGATTTTCCAAGCATCCTCGTAGTTCTTCCTCATAAAACTTCCTCCATATGAGGAATCCATAAATTGCTTGATATCATCACTCACCCCCCTATAGAACATCTCTATTAATTGATTCTGGGAGATTCCGTGATGAGGGCACTTCCTCAAAAGCTCCTTGAATCTTTCCCATGCTTCTGCGAGTGTTTCTCTAGGAAGTTGGGCAAAGTGGTTGATCTGCCCCCTAATTTCGTAGGTTAATGAAGGAGGGAAAAACTTTTCCATTAACTTTTTTTCCTAGGGAGCCCAGGTGGTGATGATTGGTTCCCTATCAAGTGAGTTGTACCAACTCAAAACCCTTCTGGATAGGGTGAAGTGAAAAAGATGTAGCATTATTGCGTCAAAGGCAACTCCATCTTCTGGGACAAGTCAGCAAAGTGACTTGAATCTCTTCAAATGATCCATGCAGTCGTCTCAAGAACCACTAGAGAATGAGATGCCCTGCATCATTTGAATCCATTGTGTTTGGATTTTGAAATTGGGTAAGTTGATGATTGGTGGCCAGATTGGATGATTATCTTCATAGTTCATGGGAACGACATAGTCCCTTAATTGCTTGTTTCTTAGCTCTAACTGGGCAGCTTCATTAACTGCTTCATTTTCAGCTCAGATACGGGCCAGTTCTTCAGCTCGGATTTCTGCTTGGACATGAGCACGAGTGTCAGCAATGAGTTGTGCTCTCTAAGAGGCTATGGCGGCGTTGACCCTATCCATTACTAGCACATCTTGTCATTGATCTTCAGCCATTTGTTTGGCTCTTTGACGGTTAAGTCTGATGTGGCGGTGGAAGCTTCTCTCTACCTCAGAGTCATACTCTGGATCAGGGGAGAATCTGAGATTATGCGATGGTTGCATACATGTCTTCTACCTGAGTAGAGGAAGAAACACACTTTTTAGATGATGTAGGAGATATGATGAATTCAAGAAGATATGGAGTAATGTTTACGGAAAAAAAAGTGTAAAACCCTAACCAACTAGAAAGATGATAAATGAAATTAAAATGTTCCGTTGTCCCCAGCAACAGTGCCAATTTTTGATGGAGCTTCCACTCGTGTGGAATTGCATGCACCACTAAAAATCCTAAAGATAGTAAGTCTTTATGTTTAGCCTTGCTTATACTAGATTGAGAACTCCACCCACGTATGCTAGGATACGTGGAAGTCTTTTTTTTGAGCAATCTGAACATCTTCATTACTGAAAAGCCATACAACATCTACACATAGGAAAAATGATTCTGGAAGTACATATAACCAAGAGCAGGGCTATCCGATCCCCAAAACTCATATTGGAATGATAATAGAACACTTCTGCATTGATCCCTTTTCCACTAGGCTGACATAAGCAGCTTTTCATAAGAGATTCCTTCAACTTGAGCATAGATCGCATATGATAAACCTGCAAATGAAAAATATACATACCAGTGTTTTCTGCCACATGTAGAGTCATAGTCCCAGTAGTGAATCCGAATAGAAGAAATAGAGGCCAGCAAGAGCCAAGACTCATAGCTCCCAAATAGAGAGAACAACAATGCCGATAAGCAGCGACAACAACGCCGACGAGCGGCGAGAAAAGACAAAATAACCTACAACAAAGAAAACAAGAAAAAAACAGGGAGGCCCGCGAAGAAGCACGGGGGCAGGGGGTCTCGACTATTGTAGGGACTGACGATCAGGGCAAGTCGCCCACTCTCCGCTCCACCCTAGCGAGCCAAAGCACCACCAGGGCACACCGCCTAAACCACCAGCGCCGCAACCTCTAGATCTGAGGCTGAGTACCACCGCTGAGAGGGATGGGTCCTAGACGAAAAGCAGGTGAAGGCTCCGATCGTCGAAACACCTTGAGACAGCCGAGGAAGAAGAAGCCCAGGGGAGAGGGAACGTTGCACGTCGATAGGCAGCCTCTCCCCCGAGCAGGGTCAGCGACGGGGCAAGCCCTAGATCGCGGGAGCTAGGGAGAGAGCCGTCGCTGGGTTTACATGTTTTTTCTGCTTCTTTCATCTAATGGTATATCTGCAATAAAGGAAGAAAGTTAAGGATTCTATCTAATTAATCTGAGAAAGAGTATGGAAAACTGAGGAAAACTATTAAGATAACATCACAAAATGAGAGGTTATCAAATTATCAACCCCATTCCCCCCTTCTCCATAGGTGACACACTTCATGACCTTCTCGGTATGCTTCTTGCCCTTAACTCTAGTATCTTTCAGGTGTTTTACATCAGTTGCTATTTTCTGAATCTGTGTCATTATGGTTTCTAAATCTTTAGCTTTAATAGACGGTCCTTCAGACCCTACTTTCCTCATTGTCCCTCTGTCATTCCTATCATAGTCTATGCCTGGTTGTAGTGTAGTCATGTTTTCTATTATCTTCATGGTTTTTCTTGGCTTCTTCTTGAGGAATCAGTACCAGCGGCTGCGTTTAACAAAGTCCTTTCCATAGGAGTTAGCCCATTACAGAAAGTGGCCATGAGGAACCCCTTGCGATAATTGTGGTGTGGGCAATCCCTGAGGTACTCCTGGAAATATTCCCATGCTTCATGCAATTTCTCTCCCGACTTCTGTGCAAAAGACGTAATCTTTTGCATGTTGTGGATTGTCCTCTTTATAGTATAAAACTTAGTAACAAAAGCATCTACCAGGTGTAACATCCCTGACCTGGGTTATAAGTTAACCCTAGGTGTTTTACTTAAATCATGTAATTAAGATACTTGTGATTAACTTCTGGCATGTAATTAAGTTCCTAAGGAACATACAATTTCATTTCTGTCCTTTTAAAACAACGATTGTAGTATTGTTTTGTTATGCAGGGACCTATGTGCAAATTACCCAATTAGAAGGGTTAACTTGCAATATTAACATGATATAATGTTCCTTTGATGATGAGACATCATATGAATGAATATGATGAGGTATGATGGATTCTCCAAGCTGGGGCACCAAGGTGCAGCTTGTGGAGCAATTCTTGTGCTTAAACCCTAATTTTGGTGTAAAGTGCAATTTACCCAAAATGTGGGGGTGCAACTTGTGATATACACTTTCTAGAATATCTTTTATGACTTTTGACATCTTTTAAAGTTATAATAATGAAGGAGACACTTCATTTGAATAATCATATAATAAGAAACACCTTTGTAATTAAACCACCAAAGTTGTAAGTAAAGGAGACCCTTATATGTATATGTGCACCATAGTGACAAGTTGACCTTCCTTGCCTTTAGTCCTTGGTATTAGAAGAAGTTTTACCTTAGATATGAAGAGGAGGGACGTGCCTAAAAGAAAGGAAGGACCTAGTTGTGAAAAGGAGGAGTAAGTTGTCCTTATGATGAAAATAACCTCAAAGTATATATGATCCTTTCCTTTGCAACCAAAGGCAACGTTTCCTTTCTTCCCTTCTTATTCCCTTGCTTAGACCGACTTAGGCAAAGCTTTGGAGCTCAGGGAAACGACCAACCTATTCTAAGGTAAGAGAGCACCATCTTCTAGCTTGGATTCATGGAGGAAATCCTTGTATAAGGTTGGTTTCATGGTTAATTCACTTAGGTTTCTTGTTCTAGTCGATCATCTCCATCTTTTCCTTGGAGAATCACCTTTGGCCAACCTGTGGAGCTCAAGACACCATTAAAGGCTTGAATCTTGGAAGCTTGGAGCTCTAGGAACAACGTTTGAGGCGGGTTTTATAACTCTAAACCTTGCTTTGTTATGCATACTTTTATTCTTGCAAATAATAGTTAGTTCTTCTTCTTCCCCATCTTTCTTTGCACTCTTGCAAGCTTTTTCGTGAAGAACAAACCTTGGTTTCAAGGTTGAAGATGAAGGGCGTTAATACCTATGTTGGTCCTTATCCAACTTTATTAAATGATCTTGGACCAATAGGTCTAAACGGTTTGCAACCGTTTGAAATCAAAAAGGGGTTCAACCCGTTTGATCTCAAACGATCTTCCAAGATTGTTTAGTTTTAAACGGTCTTCAAGACCGTTTGATAGGGTTGACCAAGGGAAGACCATTTAAGGAACTGTTGTAAACATATTGAATTTAATTCCTACAAAGAATCATAACCCAATTCTAAACCAATCACAAGTTGAAGGCACTTCAACTCCTTAAACCCTAATCGGGTTGAATTGAGTTTTTCAATGATAGATTTTGGTGAACTTTGGGTTGAAGGACCCAAACGGTCTCAAGACCGTTTGGGGGTTCACTCAAACGGTCTTAAGACCGTTTGGTGACAACCCAAGACCGTTTGAAGGTCTAGGGTTAAGGAAATGTGATGGTTTGAGGGTCCAATTTCAATAGATTGATGAATTGATAAAAATGCTGATTTTGGACCTAGTTAGGGTTCAATCCTTATCAAATTGAATTATTTTTTGATAAAACTTTGGGAAAACGGTCTCAAGACCGTTTGGAGGATATCCAAATGATCCCAAGACCGTTTGGGCCAAGTTTGGGCCCAATTAGAGCTCAATTGATGGGTTCAACTACAATTTGTTTCACATTGTTGAAAATTGATGATTAGCCAATTGAAAACCCTAATTGAGTGGGATTTAACCCCAATTAGCTTTCAATTGAGAATCAATTTGGTGTCCAATTGATTAAGGCTAATCCTAATTGACTCAATTTGTAAATGGTTAACAAGGTCATGGCCAATTGAAGGCTTCAACATAGGAAATCCTATTCAAACATAACCTTTGTTTCACCTTTTATGTCCATGCGGTTTGAACCCATTTGGATCGAAACTACCTCAAGGTCGTTTAAGCTCAAGTGGGTTCACACTCGTTTAAGCTCAAATGGGTCCACACTCGTTTAAGCTCAAGTGGGTTCACACTCATTTAAGCTCAAATGGGTCCACACTCGTTTAAGCTCAAGTGGGTTCACACTCGTTTAAGCTCAAATGGGTCCACACTCGTTTAAGCTCAAATGGGTCCACACTCGTTTAAGCTCAAATGGGTCCACACTCTTTTAAGTTCAAATGGGTTCACACTCATTTAAGCTCAAGAGGGTTCACACTCGTTTAATCTCAAACGGGTTCACACTCGTTTAAGCTCAAATGGGTCCACACTCGTTTAAGCTCAAATGGGTTCACACTCGTTTAAGCTTAAATGGGTTCAATTAAAGGATACCTTGTTTTAATCAAACCCTAATCACATGATAGTGATGTGTTGGCTTGTGTTGGTCAATGAGGACTTAACCCAACCTAATATAGAGTGATGTAATCATCATCTAGAAGTAAGAGGAGAGAGGGGGCTCCTAATATAATCAAGCAACATATCTTCAATGCATAAGAATGAACATGTTTAGGGTATGATCCATCAAGGTGAGATCAAGGAAACCCTAACTATGATGATTGATGAATCTTAACCTAAATGGAGGGCATCAATGATAATGTTCCTCATACATGATCATAATATGAGCTCAATTCACTATGAGGTGAATAGTAAACCCTAATTCTAGGGTAATAACAATTAATGTGAATAGTAAACCCTAAATTGGGGTGAGGTTGTAAAAAGAAGTAACTCTAGGTTATACCTATGAGTGTGAAACCCTAATTACAAGTTGTAGCATTAGGAATCTATTTACCTTGTAAACTAAAGAGATTCAATAACCCCATGATAAGGAGGAATGCATCCAAACCCTAAAATCAGTAGAGGCATACTGATTCATAGCACGCCCGTGCTATGGAGCACGCCCGTGGTAACCTTCCTTTGCACGACCGTGCAAGGAAGCACGGCCGTGGTACTTTATGAAACAAATTGAACAGTCTTGGTATTTGTAAGGATGTTGTTAAACATGCATAATCTTAGTTATACTAATCATGCAGGCGGTTAGCAAGATGTAATCATAGCCAGGGTAACGGTTATGACATTATTTTCATTGAAAGCATGTCAATAGCTTATGAACAGAAATAACTATGTTGCCTAGATGCAAGTGGCATCATATGAAACTGATATGCCTTAAGGGCCATGAATGACATCAAGGTCATGCTAATAGATGACTTGATGCTGACATGTCACTTGATAGCAAGTGTTACGATGATATAAGGGTGTGAGCACCCATGTTCCTGAATCATAAGTGATAAGATGATTAAGAATTGATATCCATCTGATAACTGATATGAGTAATATCGATTACATTTAGTATTCTTCTGTTATAGCCATGTTAGTACTTGAATGCTTGGAAACATGTATGATGCTAAAAGAATACTGAAATGTACCTAATAACCAAGTATAATCATACCATGTAGAGCCCTGATCATAGATCCATCATTGTCAGAGTTTAAATGATGGAGAAACAGGTTTTCCTAAGGGAACTCCTGGATCACATACTTTAGAGTATGTGGGGGAATATGGATGTGTATATCCTTACATCCTAGTGTAGGAGTTGATGTGGATATATCTTAATCCATCAACCCTTCACTATATGTTTATACCGGGATGAAGTAACACTATTCTCCCAAAGGAATCTTTTATACCGCATCGATGAGAGATAAACATGAAATCTTTCGATAGTGAAGAGAGTGCAGAATGCCACTGTGACTCTAATAGCAAAGTACCAGAATACCCTGGTGAGCTATAATAGCAGAGACACTAGATGTCCTACATGTTTATCCTCATTCTGACAGAGGTAGTTGAAGGTCATGAGAATCCGGCTCTTTCAATGACCTAGTATGATACTGATGCGACTTAATAGTGATCGGTTGGAGCATGAGCGGTATACCTCATCTCCGCAGGCCATAATGATGTTTGTAAAATATAATCAACCACGTAGCATAACTGCTTAGGTTGAACTACGAGGAACATTGATTGATATTACATTGCTTGCATTTAACATCATGTTCAACTATTAGTATACATGTTCTTCATATTCCTTAATAAAGGTGAGTAATTGTTATCAAGCCTACTGTGAGTAATCTAAGTTACTTGCTCATGATATTCCTTTGATTGCTTTTAACAAAGTTTCTGGCGGAGAGTTATAACTCTCGCAGGGACAATTATTTGAAATTGTCTCACCCCGTAGATTTCTACCTTTAGGTGGATGTCGAGGACGAAGGAACCGATCTGCAGGTGGACAGCAGCAGCAGCAGGAAAACCAGGAGCAGTAGTGATTTCAGGTGGAAACACTGTGTTGTCTAGTCTTGTAGTTAGAATAGTCTTATGCCGTCTCTGTACACTCAGGTCCTAGGAGTTTGTTGATCTAAGAATTTTGAAGTCTTGAGATTTTGTATCATGATGTATATAATCAATCGAGAAGTGATTTAACAGAGATGTAAACAGTTCATCTTGCTTTTATGAAAGGAGTTTCAAGTTTTCGAGATCTCATTTTCGAAAGGTTTTAATTTCTCGTGATTTTTCATATTCCACTGTTAATCGAACCGCTTCCGCTACGTTTATCTTGTGTTTTAGAGATCAGAGCCCACAATTAGTGGTATCAGAGCTCTAGGTTCACTGAGTCTACAGAGACATAGGACTTAGAATGTTGAGTCTATCCTTAGTACTTCTTTCTTATCTAATAGAGTCTTCTGCTCCTCAAGAGAAGAAGATAATTAAGGATGTCTGGACCACAGGAGGAGTACGAGGCAGAAAGTAGTGTTGTTGCACCTCGAGAAGGTGCAAGGGACCTAGAAATAGAGCAACCTGTACCTGAGCCACCTATGGAGCCACCTCAGTTTGACCCAGCTGTCATGGGAAACCCAGCTGTTCAAACTATGTTCGGGCACTTTATGACTGCCATGACACACATCACCGACAGGATGCCCATTCCTGCACCTAGGGCACTTGTCCAGTCTGAGGGTCAAGGTATCGATAAGACGTTCGAGCGACTTTGGCGGGTCGGAGCAACCAAATACTTTGGTACGGCTGACCCTACTGATGCTGATCTGTGGTTAACTGAGTTGGAGAAAGCTTTCAGAATCCTTAACATCCCCAAAGGTGAGAAGGTTAGACATGCTGTCTATCTTCTCAAAGGTAGTGATGGTCAGTGGTGGACCATGGAAGAGCAGAAGAGGCCTGAAATAGAGATCTCATGGGAAGACTTTCGTCGGGAATTTGTCCACATATATTTTCCTAAGACCTTCCTGGATGAGAAGATCTCTCAGTTTGAGAGACTGAGGCAAGGTATGATGAACATTAGCGAGTATGAGGCTAATTTCATGGAGTTGTTGCGATTCTGTCCGCATATGGCTACCACAGAGGAAGAAAGGATTAGGAGGTTTGAGAAGGGTTTGAATGCCGACATGACTACTCCCGTGTCTGCTCTAGAAAACCGGGAGAGATTCTCTACCTTCGTTGAGTCAGTCCGAAGGATAGAGAGATCCGTAGTCGAGAAAAGGCAAACCCAAAAGAGATATCCACAGTTCCAAGGATCTTCATCTAGAGACTTTAAGAAGCCTAGATTCTCTGCACCTAAACCTCCACCACCCAGATCTAGTTCTCAGACTAAGTGTTCCCCAAGTAGAGGTAGAGGACGAGGTTTACCGCCACAAGCGACTCGCAGTTCATCATCAATGTCAGTCACAGGACCACCAAGACCACAACAACTAGAAAGAAGCTGTTATAACTGTGGGAAGGTGGGACATCTGATGAAGGACTGTAGGTCTAGGCCTGTCCGTGTGACACAGCCTCAGAGGCAAAATCAACAGGGATCACAGAGAAGGCAATCTCAAGGAGTAGCTAGAGGACGTGGGCAAGCGTCTCAGGCTGGATCGTCAGCACCAACTCAACACCAGGCGACAGCGAGGGTCTATGCTATGAACCCACCAGAAGCAGTGGTCAATCCACGGGTTGTGGTAGGTCAGATGGAACTTTTATATTCCGATATGTCTAAATCCTTTGTTGTATCTGTTTTGATTGACCCGGGTGCTACACACTCTTTTATCACTCGAAGAGTGATTCGTAACTGCAATATGACGGTTAGTCATAGAGCAGATAGCTTGTTTCTCGAGACTCCTTTGAGAGGTTCTGCTATTTTGCAAGAGGTATGCTCTCCCTGCATCCTCTTCTTTTCTGATTATCGCATTCAAGTGGATCTTATACCACTTGATATGCAAGGATTTGACATAATCCTTGGGATGGATACCTTGGAAAGGTATAGAGTTGTCTTGGATTGTGAATCCAAGCAGGTTGTGTTTGCTGATGAGAGCAACACATGGATCTTTCAAGGAGAGAGAAAGATTCTACCCACCTGTCTTGTGACTACTATGGTTGCTGATAAGCTGCTGAGGCAAGGATGTTATGCATTCTTGGCCCACGTAATAGATACCACCAAGGCGAGTCCCAACCCTACTGAAGTTCATGTAGTTAGGGAATTTGAAGATGTATTTCCTGAAGAACTTCCAAGTATGCCACCGCCTCGGGAAATTGATTTTGAAATCAATTTGATCCCAGATACCCAACCCATAGCACAAACACCATATAGGATGGCGCCTGCTGAGATGGCAGAACTCAAGAAACAGCTTCAAGAGTTGCTTGAGAAAGGTTTTATCCGACTGAGTATTTCACCTTGGGGTGCTCTGGTCTTGTTTGTTAAAAAGAAGGATGGATCAATGCGGTTGTGCATTGATTACAGACAACTAAATAAAGTAACGATAAAGAATAAGTACCCTCTGTCGAGGATTGATGATCTTTTTGACCAGTTGCGTGGTGCAACCGTCTTCTCGAAGATAGACTTGAGGTCTGGATATCATCAACTTCGTATTAAGGACAACGACATACCCAAGTCTACTTTCAGGACAAGGTATGGTCACTATGAGTTCACAGTTATGTCGTTCGGACTAACTAATGCTCCAGCTGCATTTATGGAGCTTATGAATAGAATCTTCCGACCTTTCCTCGATCAGAATGTCGTTGTCTTTATAGATGACATCCTGATCTATAGTAGAGATGCTCATCAGCATGAACAACATCTTCGTCAGGCTCTAACTTTACTAAGACAACATGAGTTATACGCTAAGTTTAGCAAGTGTGAGTTCTGGTTGCCAGAGGTATCTTTTCTTGGACATGTGGTATCTGCCTCGGGAATTCGTGTTGACCCTAAAAAGGTAGAGTCTGTTCTACAATGGGAACAACCGAAGACACCGACAGAGATTCATAGTTTCTTAGGGTTGGCTGGCTATTATCGAAGGTTCATTAAGAACTTCAGTTCTATAGCCCTACCCTTGACAAAATTGACCCGGAAAGATGTTTCTTTTACTTGGAATGACAAGTGTCAGCAGTCCTTTCAGTTGTTGAAGGAGACGTTGACAAGTGCACATGTACTTGTGTTACCTGAGCAAGGTAAAGGATACATAGTTTTCTGTGATGCCTCCAAGAATGGACTCGGATGTGTGCTGATGCAGGATAAGCATGTGATTTCTTTTGCTTCTCGACAGCTTAAGAAACATGAGGAGAATTATCCGACACATGATTTAGAGTTAGCTGCTGTGGTTCATGCCTTGAAAATCTGGAGACACTATCTATATGGAGAAACATTCCAGGTTTTCACTGATCATAAGAGTTTAAAGTATATCTTCTCTCAGCATGACCTTAATATGAGGCAACATCGCTGGATGGAGTTAATCAAGGATTATGACTGTACGATAGATTACCATCCAGGGAAGGCCAATGTAGTTGCAGATGCCTTGAGTAGGAAATCAGCAACATCAACCTCTGATAGGGCACAATTAAACTCTTTAATATGCCCTAGAAGAGATATTCTTATCTCCTTAAGGCAAGACAAGGTACATATGAAGGTGTCATGGATTGTTGGGTTGTTGGCTGAGATGCATATCAAACCCACCCAAGAGAGAAGATTAAGGAGGCACAACATGTTGATGCTGCACTTCAGCATATCAGATCGGAGTATGGTGATGAGAAACGAGATGGTTTCCATGACAGAGATGATCAAGTGGCATGTTATCATGGGAGGATGATAGTACCGGATGTGGATAACTTGAGAAAGTTAGTCTTGGAAGAAGCTCATTCTTCGATGTATGCTATGCATCCAGGGAGCACCAAGATGTATCGAAACTTGAAAGATATGTATTGGTGGCCTGGGATGAAGAAAGATGTTGCAGAGTTTGTGATGAAGTGTCATGTGTGTCAGTAAGTTAAAGATGAGCACCAGAAGCATGCAGGAATAATGCAACCTTTACCCATACCACAGTGGAAGTGGGACCATGTGACCATGGACTTTGTTTTTGGCCTACCTAGGACAAACAAGGGACATGATTCCATTTGGGTAATAGTTGATAGGTTGACAAAGACATCTCATTTCTTGCCTGTCAAAACAACCTATTCTGCTGAGAAGTTAGCACAGCTGTATGTTCAAGAGATAGTGCGACTGCATAGAGTTCCTGTCACTATAGTTTCTGACAGAGGTCCCCAATTTACAAGTCGTTTTTGGGAGCAGTTGCACAGAGCTTTAGGCACCAAGTTAAGGTTTAGTACAACCTTTCACCCACAGACTGATGGACAGTCATAAAGGACTATACAGACCTTGGAAGACTTGCTGAGAGCATGTGTTCTCCAGTTTACAGGAAGTTGGGATCTACACTTAAGTTTGATAGAGTTTGCCTATAACAATAGCTATCAACATAGTATTGATATGGCACCTTATGAAGCCTTGTATGGTAGACGTTGTAGATCAGCCTTATGCTGGTATGAGACTGGTGAGCATCAGTTGTTAGGTCCTGATCTTGTGCAGCAGACCACAGAAAAGATTAAGGTAATTCAACAGCATCTTAAGACTGCACAAGATAGACAGAAGTCTTACACTGACAGACGTCGTAGACCTTTAGAGTTCCAGGTTGGAGACAGAGTGTACCTCAAGGTCTCACCTTGGAAAGGAGTCCTTCGTTTTGGAAGGAAAGGAAAGTTAGCTCCTAGATTTATGGGGCCTTATCCAATCATTGAACGAGTTGGAAAGGTAGCCTATAAACTAGATTTGCCACCAGAATTACAGAAGTTACACCCTGTGTTTCACATTTCTGTGTTAAGGAAATGTCACCCTGATACCGAGTCAGTTCTACAACCTATGGAAGTAGAAGTGAATGAAGATATAACTTATGAGGAGGGACCAGTGTCAACCCTTGATAACAAAATTAAAAAGTTAAAGAAGAAAGATATGAGTCTTGTGAAAGTCCTCTGGAATCATCATGGTGTTGAAGAAGCCACTTGGGAGCTGGAGGAAGAGATAAGGAGGAAATACCCTGCTCTTTTCTCCTAATATGCTAAATCGATTTTGGGGACGAAATCCTTTTGAGGGGTGGATAATTTGTAACATCCCTGTAACATCCCTGACCTGGGTTATGAGTTAACCCTAGGTATTTTTGCCTAAATATGTGAATAAATCTTTGTGATTAACTCTGAGCATGTAATTAAGTTTCTCAGAAAAGTATATTTTAGTATTTGCTCCTTTTTATTTAAAGTTGTAGCATTGTTTTGATATACAGGGACCTATGTGCAATTTACCCAGTTAAAAGGGTTAGTTTGCAATTTGCACATGTTGAGATGTTCCTCTAATGATGAGACATCATGAGAATCTTTTTGGTAAAGTTTGAGGGATTTCCCAAGCTAGGGCACCAAGGTGCAGCTGTGGAAGCAATCCCAGTGCTTGAAACCTTAAATTCGGGTAAAATGCAATTTACCCAAATTAAGGGATACAAATTGTGAAATATGTCATCTAATGTATCTTTTTAGACTTTTGCCATCATTTAGAGAAGAAATGATGAGGAAGTCACCTCAATTGAGTTATCAAGTTATGAAATATGCCTTGTGATTGAATAATCAGGGTATATGTGTAATATCTCTTTATGTATGTACCTCATTATTAGCTTGCTCTCCTTTACCTTCTTTTCCTAAGACCTTAAGAGAAGGTTTGTCCTTAGAATAAAGAGGAAGGGACGATCAAGTAAAGAAGGAGGGACCTAGTTGGAATTATGGACAACTTATGAACTAATGTTGAAAATCCTACCCCATGTATATAAGCTCTCCTTCCCTTAGTTGCAAGGGAACTTACCCTTCGTTACCTTACTGTTTCATTTCACCAAAGACGACCAAGGACTTCCTTGGAGCTAAGGAGGACTAACAAGGGGTGCAAGGTAGGTTTAAACCCCTCTTCTTGCCTAATTCCATGGTTAAAACTCGAATTCAAGGTCATCTTCATGGTTAACTCTTGAAACCCTACCTTTCTAGCCGTCTCTTTTCATCCTTCCTTGGATGTTTCACCTTGGCCAACCTGTGGGAACTCAAGGAAGCCATTAGAGCTTGGAGATTGAAAGCTTGGAGCTCAAGAAGCAAGCTTTAGGCGGGTTTTATAACTCTAAACCCATGCTTTACTATGTGCATCTTTATATGCGTTTTGATGATAGCTCTTAGTGTTTCCCTACTTTTCCCTGCTATTTTGCAAGCAAACTCGTGGGATATCTGTACTGTTCTTGAGCTAGAAGATGAAGGCATGATTTCCAAGAAAAACCCACCGCTTTTCTTTTCCTTAAACGGTCCTAACAGGTTGCTCTCTCGGACTCAAGACCGCGAGGTGAGCAAATGGTCTCGAGACCGCGACAGGGCAAACGGTCTCAAGACCGTTTGGCCCGCTGACCGAGCGTGGACCGTATACGAAATCTGTTCCTAATTATATAGGCTAATTACCCTCAACATTTGGGAGACTAACTCCAAGGGAATCGGTAGATATGACCTTTTTAAGTCACAACTTTAAATGAATTAATTGCTGATTTTCAAATGGTCTGAAATTGCCTTTTTGGGAACACG
This sequence comes from Alisma plantago-aquatica, assembly GCA_963693085.1. Lineage (NCBI taxonomy): Eukaryota > Viridiplantae > Streptophyta > Magnoliopsida > Alismatales > Alismataceae > Alisma > Alisma plantago-aquatica. The sequence continues at coordinate 762,240,882 of OY856414.1, forward strand.
GTCTCAAGACCATGTAAGGTCGTTGACTAAGCGTTGACCGTATGAGATTACTGTTCAAGATTATGTTAATTAACAACTCACCAAGTTTGATTGTCTAATTCCAAACGGGCTAAGAGTTGAAGGGTGAATACTAGGGCTAACCCTAGGTAAAATCAGTACTGAAATTATGGTGACCTAATTAGGGTTTTTAGGGTTGATTGACCTAAACGGTCTCAAGACCGTTTGGGGGTCACCAAACGGTCTCCAGACCGCGAGGGCAATCAACCAAGACTGTTTAGAGGTCTGGGGTCAAGATTTGTTGACCAATTGAAGGTACTTTTACACCAATTTACATTGCAATTAAATATTGATATAATCATCAACTCAATTTGTTCAACCTTGATAAATTTCCACTAGAATCCAAAAATTTGATGGGAAAACGGTCTCAAGACCGTTTGGAACTCATCCAAACGGTCTCAAGACCGAGAGGACAATCACCCAAGACCGTTTGAAGGTCTAGGGTTGAGTAATTTGACCAATTGAGGACCCAATCGCAAATAAGTTATCAATTTAATCAAAATTCTGTTTTGTGGGTCAATCATGGTTCAACCCCTATCAAATCACCTTATACTTTGATAAAATCTTGGGCAAACGGTCTCAAGACCATGTGGGGTCCACCCACATGACCTCAAGACCGTTTGGGCCAAGTTTGGGCCCAATTGGAGCTCAATTGAAGAGTTCAACCTTGTGTTGATGCACATTGTTGAGTGTTGATGGGTGAACATTGATAGACCCTAATTGAATCGATTTCAATCCTACTTGGTCAACAATTGAGGGTCAATTGGTTGACCAATTGGTCAAGCATAGGGATGGCAATAACAACCATTTCCCATCACCCGAACCGCCACCGGACCATACCATCCCACAGTGAGCGAATTTTTAGCATCCATCTAGTCCGTGGGGCCCCGACGATGGGCAACCGAATTCATGGTTTGGTTGGTGGGAACCCAAATCATTCCAGCCTCGTAACTCCTCTGCCGGAAGACCAGGAACAGTGAACCTTCCCTCGGTGGCGCTGACCAACTTCTACTCTCCATTTCAAATCTGCCATGTTGTACAAACGTTTCAGCAACATGGTGATCGAGTACCTCAACCTGCTCACCCTCCTAGCCTCCAACCCATCGTCACCATCCTGAATTGCATGCAACAACACGACTTTCAACACCTCATCCAGACCCTGTTCATTGGCTTCATCGTCCTCCTCGTCGACCTTGTCAGATGTGTCGCTTGCTTCAACGTTACATGGGTGCTCTGGTCGTAGCTGCTGCCATGCTCTTTGGTCACGGCCGCCGGCAGCGGCTCAGTTGGGTCACAGTACGACACCGGCTTGGTGAGGAACGGTTTGAACAGTTCCTCGAGCTCACCTAGCGAGTCCAAGTCGTCTGGTTCCGACCAGAGGCCGCCCAACTGGGTATGATGGCCGCGGGCGCTTGCTTCCTCCTCTTTTACTAGTGGCGGGTTTGAGGGTGCGAACCCGAAGAAAGAACCAGTCCATCTGGCGGAGGCCAGTGATGTTGAAAAGCAGGAGGAGGAGGTGGAACAAGAACAGGAAGAGGAGGCAGAGGCAGCGACCGTCGCACCTCCGCAACTCCTCACTACTGCCTGCAGCCCCCAGTTGTCATCGTCTTCCATAGCTGCAGCAAGGGACGACTCACAGATGGAAGGAACGGTACGCAACACGATGACAGGAGAAGGTGGTGGGAGCAGTAACTGAGTCTGTGTGAGCAGCACCAGGAGGAGCAGGAACAGCAAACACACCAACACTTGCACGTTTAGGGTCGGCGCTGACTTTTGCTCACTTCGTCCCTTATCAGCATAGAGGGCCAAAGGAGGTGGCGGCCTTGGTTTGCAGGATATGGCAACAGCGATGATGGGTGTTTGGAGATGGCAATGGCGAGATGAGTGCATGGCGGCGGCGAGGGTATGGCGGCGGCGGGATAAGTGCATGGCCGCGGCGATTGCATGGCGGCGGCTGGATGAGTGCATGGCGGGGGCGAGTGCATGGCCACGGAGGTTGTGACTGGTGACTGCACGTCGGTGGCGGCAGTGAGCGCAGGGATGAGCCACGGGCCCACGACAGCCAGGGGAAAGAGAGTTGTGGATGGATTCTCGATGTATCCTGTGGTGGTGGGTGGACGGATTCCCACAGTTACCCTGTCACCGGGGGTAGAAATCCATGGGGGAATGGTGTGGGTGCCCAACCGATTTGATTTTTTTATGGTATGGTATGGTATGGGGTGGTTCACGGGAAAACCGCTCCATTGCCATGCCTAGTCAAGCATAATCTTGATTAACCCAATCCATAAGTGGTCAACATAGATTGGACCTTTTAAAGGCTTCAACATCGTTTGACATTAGTGGTTGTACCTTTGAGCCTTGTTGAAGGACCAAGTGGCTGAGACCATGAGAGCCTCGCGGTCTCAAGACCGTGAGAGGGCTCGCGGTCTCAAGACCGTGAGGGGGCTCACGATCTCAAGACCGAGAGGAGGCTCGCGGTCTCAAGACCGCGAAGGGCCTCGCGGTCCTGAGGTCAAAGAAGGGCAAACGGTCTTCATGACCCTCGCGGTCTCAACTCAAATTAGTCTTCGCGGTCTCAACATTAACTTGAACCAATGGGAGGCTTCGCGGTCTTGAACCCTTAAAGGGGGTTCGCGGTCTTGGAGCTAGAAGGAGGCTCGCGGTCTTGGAAAGTCAAAATGAGCAAACGGTCAACACTTTCAACCGATCTCAATTCAATTAATGATTAATGATTGAAATTAATCAATGTGATTCAAGGTTGACCACATTCAATCTTTTGATGATGTAAATGGTTCAATGTTGCTCAAATCAAACTCTAATGACAACCTAGTATATTAAGGGGTTATTTGACTAAGGTTTTGACCATAATGATGATCAATGGGGTGAATTACCAATATACCCCTGAAGGGTCAATTAAGTTATACCTTGCTCAATTCAAACCCTAATTATATGAGAATGATGCTTTTAGTCATAATGACTCTATCTAACTTTATCTAGTCTAATGTTATCATCAACCATTAGTATGATGAAAGAGAGAGTACTCTAGAGAGAGAAAGTACCCTAGAGAGAGAAAGTAACTCTAATCACATAATGGTGATACTTTTGGCTATGTTAGCCTATGATGACTCAATCCAACCTGTTTTGGAGTGATGTTGACATCACCTAGCATTATGATGAGAGAGAAAGTACTTCTAGAGAGAGAAAGTACATCTAGAGAGAGAAAGTACCAATTTTAAGTGGAAACTCAAGAAAAGCATCTCTAATGCACATAAGTGAGCATAACTAGGGTACGGTCCAACCGTGTGAGGTCATAGAAATCCTAATTATAATAAATGATGAACTCTTAACTAATCTAAGAGCATCAATGAAGATGTTACTCATACATGATGATGTTATGAGTTTAATTCACCTTGATGTGAATAGTAAACCCTAATTCAAAGGTGATGACATGTACTGAGAATAGTAAACCCTAATTCAAGGGTGATGAGATGTAATGTGAATAGTAAACCCTAATTCAACGGTCATGGCATGCTTTTGAGCAATAAACTCTATTTGATTTAAATTAAAGATTTAACTCTTATGACAAGAGTAGGAAGTACATTCCTTATTATTGCATTACCTTTATCAGATGTATTAACCATGCAGGTTCTGATATGAAGGTAATCATATCCAGGTATGGATGTTGATGTTATATTCATTAAAGGCATGTTGTTAGCCTTATGAATAAGTAAAGTAATATGATGCCTTGCCAGTGGCATCTTATGCTGATAATGGGCTATGAGAGCCATGAATACCATCAAGGTCATGCCTTAGGGATGACTTGTGATGAGGATAATGATAAATGATGATTGATATAAGTTAGGCCTGTTACATTTAGTATTCTTCTTTTATAGCTGTTATGCTACTGTTGTTGTTTGAAAAACAATGTATTCTATTAAAGAATACTGAATGTACCTAACTAATCAAGTATAATGTAGAGCCCTGATCATAGATCCATCATTGTCAGAAATTAAGTGATGGGGAAACATGTTTTCCTTAGGGAACTCCTAGAGCACATACTTTTGAGTATGTGGGGTACATGGATGTGTAGAACCTTACATCCTAGTGTAGGAAAGTGATGTAGATGTGGAATCCATCCATCCTTCACTATAGTTCCATACCGTATCAGTGGTAGATAAACATGAAACCTCCTGATGACGAAGAAAGCACAGATATCCGTATCAGTGGTAGGTAAATATGAAACCTCCTGATTTCAAAGAGAGTACAAAACGCCATTGTGACTCTAGAATAGCGAATGACCAGTTTACCCTGGTGAGCTATAGTAGTAGAGACACGAGATGCCCTACAAGTGATCCTCTTACTGACTGAGGAAGGTGAAGGTCATGAGAATCCAGCTCTCTCAATGACCTATGTATGATACTGATGCGGCTTCTCAGTGATCAGTTGGAGTATGAGTGGTAAGCCTCATCTCCAAAGGGCATAATGTTGTTGTAAAACATAATCAACCATGTAGTATAACTTGTTAGAGAGAACTCCAAGTTAGTTGATTGATGTTACATTGCAATAGTGCTTATATTCATCATATCTCCTAATTGTAGAGATCTTGTTATACTTGCAACTGTTATAGGATACTTTGAAGGCTTTACTGTTTATGATATTCTTAAATGTTATAATAAAGCTTCTGGCGAAGAGTTATAACTCTCGTTGGGACAATTATGTATAATTGTCTCACCCCGTAGATTTCAACTTTTTAGGTGGATGTCGGAGACGAAGGAACCAGCCTACAGGTGACCAGTCTCAGCAGCAGCAGCACCAGGGGCAGCAGTAATCTCAGGTGGAGATTTGTCCTGCCATGTGGTGTAGTTAGAGTCAGTCCTATGTGTCCTCTGTACTCTCAGGTCTTGGAGTCTTGTGTTATGTGATCTTGAGATTTTGTATCTTGATGTATATAATTACTCAAGAAGTAATTATCCTGAGATGTAAACAGTTACCTCTCTTTATGAAAGGAGTTTTTATGGATACAAGTTCTTATCTCGAAAAGTTTTAATTTCCCGTGATTTTTGTCTTCCGATGATTACCGATTCGCTTCCGCTAAGTTTTAATCGTATTTATGTCATGGTTTGGAGATCAGAGTCCACAACTAGTGGTATCAGAGCTAGGTTCAGTTGAGTCTACAGAGGCATAGGACTTAGGATGTCGAGTCTACCTTTAGTACTCCTTCCTCATCTAATAGAATCTTCTGCTCCTCAGGAGAAGAAGATACATAAGAATGTCAGAACATCACGATGAGCACGTGGCAGAAAGTAGTGCTAGTGCACCTCGAGGCGGTGCAAGAGTTCCAAGAATAGAACAACCTGCACCTGAGTCGCCAAGAGAGCCACCCCAGTTCGACCCAGCTGACCTGAGTGATCCATCTATACAGACGATGTTCGGGCAGTTCATGACTGCAATGCCACATATAACCGATAGGATGCCCATTCCTACACCTAGGGCACCTATCCAGCTTGAAGCACAAGGTATTGGTAAGACATTCGAACGACTTCGTCGTGTCGGAGCTACCGAGTACTTCGGAACTGCCGACCCTGCAGATGCTGACTTATGGTTGACAGAGTTGGAGAAGGCTTTCAGGATTCTTATGATTCCGGAAGCAGAGAAGGTTAGACATGCTGTCTATCTTCTCAAAGGCAGTGCTGGTCACTGGTGGAACATGGAAGAGCAGAAGAGACCTGGAGTAGAGTTCTCATGGGAAGAGTTTCGTCGGGAATTTATCAATAGATATTTTCCAAAGACCTTCCTAGATGAGAAGATCTCTCAGTTTGAGAAACTAAGGCAGGGTATGATGAACATTAGTGAGTATGAAGCTAAGTTTATGGAGTTGTTGCGGTTCTGTCCGCACATGGCTGCTACGGATGAGGAAAGAATCAGAAGGTTCGAGAAGGGTTTGAATTCCGATATGTCAACCCCTGTGTCTGCCTTAGAAAACAGAGAGAGATTCTCTACCTTCGTTGAGTCAGTCCGAAGGATAGAGAGATCTGTGGTTGAGAAAAGACAAACCCATAAAAGATATCCACAGTTCCAGGGTTATTCATCTAGGGATTCCAAGAAACCTAGATTCTCTGCACCTAACCCTCCACCACCCAGATCGAGTTTTCAAACTCAATGGACACCAAGCAGAGGTAGAGGACGGAGTCAACCGCTTCAAGGGACGCACAGTTCTGCATCAGTGTCAGTTACTGGGCCACCCAGACCACAGCAACAGGAGAAGAGTTGCTACAACTGTGGTAAGGTGGAACACTTGATGAAGGATTGCCGTTCTAGGCCTGTCGGTGTGACACAACAAACCCCGAGACAGAATCAATAGGGATCTCAGAATAGACAACATCAAGGAGCAGCTCGAGGACGTGGACAAGCGTCTCAAGCTGGATCATCAGCACCACCTCAACACCAGGCGACTGCGAGGTTCTATGCTATGAACCCACCTGAGGCAGTGGTCAATCCACGGGTAGTGGCAGGTCAGATGAAACTTTTATATTCTGATATGTCTACATCCTGTATTGTATCCGTTCTGATTGATCCGGGTGCTACGCACTCTTTCATCACTCGTGAAGTGATTCGTAACTGCAATGTGACTGTTAGCCATAGAGCAGATAGTTTGTTGTTAGAGACTCCGTTGAGTGGGTCTGCCGTTTTGCAGGAGGTATGTTCTCCCTGCATCCTTTTCTTTTCTGACCATCGCATTCAAGTGGATCTTATACCACTTGATATGTAGGGATTTGATATAATCCTCGGGATGGATACCTTAGAAAGGTATAGAGTTGTCTTGGATTGTGAGTCCAAGTTGGCTGTGTTTGCTGATGAAAGCAACACATGGATCTTTCAAGGTGAAAGAAAGATTCTGCCCACCTGTCTTGTGTCAGCTATGGTTGCGGATAAGCTGTTGAGGCAAGGATGTTATGCCTTCTTAGCCCATGTGGTAGATGTTACCAAGGAAAGTTCTAATCCTGCTGAAGTTCCTATAGTCAGGGAATTCGAAGATGTGTTTCCTGAAGAACTTCCTGGTATACCACCACCTCGGGAGATTGATTTTGAAATCAATCTGATCCCAGATACGAAACCCATAGCTCAAACTCCGTATAGGATGGCGCCTGCCGAGATGGCAGAACTCAAGAAACAGCTTCAAGAGCTACTTGAGAGAGGTTTTATCCGACCGAGTACTTCACCTTGGGGCGCTCCGGTCTTGTTTGTTAAAAAGAAAGATGGGTCAATGCGGTTATGCATCGACTACAGACAACTCAATAAAGTGACAATAAAGAATAAGTATCCTCTGCCGAGGATTGATGATCTCTTTGACCAGTTGCGTGGTGCAACAGTTTTTTCAAAGATAGACTTGAGGTCTGGATATCATCAACTCCGTATTAAGGATAGTGACATATCCAAGTCTGCCTTTAGGACAAGATATGGTCACTATGAGTTCACAGTTATGTCGTTTGGACTAACCAATGCACCAGCTGCATTCATGGAACTCATGAATAGAGTTTTTCGAACCTTCCTTGATCAGTGTGTTGTCGTCTTCATAGATGACATACTGATTTATAGTAAGGATGCCCAACAGCATGAGCAACATCTTCGCCAAGTTTTGACCTTGCTAAGAGAACATAAGCTGTACGCCAAGTTTAGCAAGTGTGAGTTCTGGCTGCCGGAGGTATCTTTTCTTGGACATGTAATATCCGCCTCGGGAATTCGTGTTGACCCTACAAAGGTAGAATCTGTTCTACAATGGGAACAACCGAAAACACCGACGGAGATCCGAAGTTTCTTGGGGTTAGCTAGCTATTATCGAAGGTTCATTAAGAACTTTAGTTCTATAGCTTTACCTTTGACCAAGTTAACCCGGAAAGATGTTCCTTTTTCTTGGAGTGATAAGTGTCAACAATCTTTCCAGCTGCTGAAGGAGAGGTTGACAAGTGCACCTGTGCTAGTGCTACCTGAACAAGGAAAAGGGTATATAGTTTTCTGTGATGCTTCCAAAAATGGACTAGGATGTGTGTTGATGCAGGATAAACAAGTGATTTCTTTTGCTTCCCGACAGCTTAAGAAACACGAGGAGAATTATCCGACACACGATCTAGAGTTAGCTGCTGTGGTTCATGCCTTGAAGATCTGGAGGCATTATCTCTACAGAGAAACATTCCAGATTTTCACAGACCACAAAAACCTTAAATATATCTTCTCTCAGCATGAGCTCAACATGAGGCAACGTCGCTGGATGGAGTTAATCAAGGACTACGACTGTACAATTGATTACCACCCAGGCAAGGCCAATGTTGTTGCAGATGCCTTGAGTAGGAAATCAGCAACATCAACCATGAATGGAGCACAACTAAACTCTTTAGTATGCTCTAGAAGAGATATGCTTATCTCTTTAAGGCAAGACAATGTACAGTTGAAGGTGTCATTGCTAGCTGGTTTGTTAGCTGAGATGCATATTAAACCTACCCTAAGAGAGCAGATTAAAGAAGCACAGTTAGATGATGCTGCAGTTCAACATGTAAGATCTGAGTATGGAAATGAGAAGCAAGATGGTTGTCATGACTCAAAAGATCAAGTAGCTTGTTATAATGGAAGAATGATAGTGCCGGATGTGGACAACTTGAGGAAGTTAGTCCTGGAAGAAGCCCATTCTTCCATGTATGCTATGCATCCAGGGAGCACCAAGATGTATCGGAATTTGAAGGATCTGTATTGGTGGCCTGGGATGAAGAAGGACGTTGCAGAGTTTGTTCTAAGGTGTCCTGTGTGTCAGCAAGTTAAAGCTGAACACCAGAAGCCTGCAGGGACAATGCAACCTTTACCCATATCACAGTGGAAGTGGGACCATGTGACCATGGACTTTGTTGTTGGCCTACCCAGGACAAGCAAAGGACATGATTCCATTTGGGTAATTGTTGATAGGTTGACTAAGACAGCACATTTCTTACCTGTCAAAACAACCTATTCTGCTGAAAGGTTATCAGAGTTGTATGTTCAAGAGATAGTGCGTTTGCACGGAGTTCCTGTCACAATAGTCTCTGACAGAGGTCCTCAGTTTTCTAGTCATTTTTGGGAACAGTTGCACAGAGCCTTAGGCACCAAGCTAAGGTTTAGTACGGCCTTTCATCCACAGACTGATGGACAGTCGGAAAGGACCATACAAACCTTAGAAGACCTGTTGCGAGCATGTGTTCTCCAGTTCACCAGAAGTTGGAATCTACACCTAAGCTTGATAGAGTTTTCCTATAACAATAGCTATCAGCATAGTATTGATATGGCACCTTATGAAGCCTTATATGGTAGACGTTGTAGATCACCCTTGTGTTGGTTTGAGACTGGTGAGCACCAGTTGTTAGGTCCTGACCTGGTGCAGCAAACCACAGAAAAGATTAAAGTTATACAACATAAGATTAAGACTGCCCAGGATAGGCATAAATCTTATGCTGACAAACGTCGTAGACCCTTAGAGTTCCAGGTTGGAGACAAAGTGTATCTTAAGGTCTCACCTTGGAAAGGGGTCCTTCGTTTTGGAAGAAAAGGGAAGTTAGCTCCTAGATATATGGGGCCTTATCCAATCATTGAACGGATTGGAAAGGTAGCATATAAACTAGAGCTTCCCCCAGAATTACAGAGGTTACATCATGTGTTTCACATTTCTATGTTGAAGAAATGTCACCCAGACACCGAGTCAGTTCTACAACCTATGGAGGTAGAATTGAATGATGACATATCCTATGAGGAGGGACCAGTGTCAATCCTTGATAAACGAATTAAAAAGTTAAAGAAGAAAGATATAAGTCTTGTGAAAGTCCTCTGGAACCATCGTGGTGTTGAAGAAGCCACTTGGGAGTTAGAGGATGAGATGAGAAGGAAGTATCCTGCCCTTTTCTCGTAGTATGTTTTATCGATTTCGGGGACGAAATCCTTGTAAGGGGTGGATAATTTGTAACATCCCTGACCTGGGTTATGAGTTAACCCTAGGTATTTTTGCCTAAATATGTGAATAAATCTTTGTGATTAACTCTGAGCATGTAATTAAGTTTCTCAGAAAAGTATATTTCAGTATTTGCTCCTTTTTATTTAAAGTTGTAGCATTGTTTTGATATATAGGGACCTATGTGCAATTTACCCAGTTAAAAGGGTTAGTTTGCAATTTGCACATGTTGAGATGTTCCTCTAATGATGAGACATCATGAGAATCTTTTTGGTAAAGTTTGAGGGATTTCCCAAGCTAGGGCACCAAGGTCCAGCTGTGGAAGCAATCCCAGTGCTTGAAACCTTAAATTGGGGTAAAATGCAATTTACCCAAATTAAGGGATACAAATTGTGAAATATGTCATCTAATGTATCTTTTTAGACTTTTGCCATCATTTAGAGAAGAAATGATGAGGAAGTCACCTCAATTGAGTTATCAAGTTATGAAATATGCCTTGTGATTGAATAATCAAGGTATATGTGTAATATCTCTTTATGTATGTACCTCATTATTAGCTTTCTCTCCTTTACCTTCTTTTCCTAAGACCTTAAGAGAAGGTTTGTCCTTAGAATAAAGAGGAAGGGACGATCAAGTAAAGAAGGAGGGACCTAGTTGGAATTATGGACAACTTATGAACTAATGTTGAAAATCCTACCCCATGTATATAAGCTCTCCTTCCCTTAGTTGCAAGGGAACTTACCCTTCGTTCCCTTACTGTTTCATTTCACCAAAGACGACCAAGGACTGCCTTGGAGCTAAGGAGGACTAACAAGGGGTGCAAGGTAGGTTTAAACCCCTCTTCTTGCCTAATTCCATGGTTAAAACTCGAATTCAAGGTCATCTTCATGGTTAACTCTTGAAACCCTACCTTTCTAGCCGTCTCTTTTCATCCTTCCTTGGAGTTTTCACCTTGGCCAACCTGTGGGAACTCAAGGACGCCATTAGAGCTTGGAGATTGAAAGCTTGGAGCTCAAGAAGCAAGCTTTAGGCGGGTTTTATAACTCTAAACCCATGCTTTACTATGTGCATCTTTATATGCGTTTTGATGATAGCTCTTAGTGTTTCCCTACTTTTCACTGCTATTGTGCAAGCAAACTCGTGGGATATCTGTACTGTTCTTGAGCTAGAAGATGAAGGCGTGATTTCCAAGAAAAACCCACCGCTTTTCTTTTCCTTAAACGGTCCTAACAGGTTGCTCTCTCGGACTCAAGACCGCGAGGTGAGCAAACGGTCTCGAGACCGCGACAGGGAAAACGGTCTCAAGACCGTTTGTCCCCGTTGACCGAGCATGGACCGTATATGAAATCTGTTCCTAATTATATAGGCTAATTACCCTCAAATTGTGGGAGACTAACTCCAAAGGAATCGGGAGATATGACCTTTTTAAGTCACAACTTTAAATGAATTAATTGCTGATTTTCAAACGGTCGGAAATTGCCTTTTTGGGCAAACGGTCTCAAGACCGTGTAACGTCGTTGACTAAGCGTTGACCGTATGAGATTACTGTTCCAAATTATGTTAATTAACAACTCACCAAGTTTGATGGTCTAATTCCAAACGGGCTAAGAGTTGAAGGGTGAATACTAGGGCTAACCCTAGGTAAAATCAGTACTGAAATTATGGTGACCTAATTAGGGTTTTTAGGGTTGATTGACCTAAACGGTCTCAAGACCGTTTGGGGGTCACCAAACGGTCTCCAGACCGCAAGGGCAATCAACCAAGACCGTTTGGAGGTCTGGGGTCAAGATTTGTTGACCAATTGAAGGTACTTTTACACCAATTTACATTGCAATTAAATATTGATATAATCATCAACTCAATTTGCTCAACCTTGATAAATTTCCACTAGAATCCAAAAATTTGATGGGCAAACGGTCTCAAGACCGTTTGGAACTCATCCAAACGGTCTCAAGACCGAGAGGAAAATCACCCAAGACCGTTTGAAGGTCTAGGGTTGAGTAATTTGACCAATTGAGGACCCAATCACAAATAAGTTATCAATTTAATCAAAATTCTATTTTGTGGGTCAATCATGGTTCAACCCCTATCAAATCACCTTAGACTTTGATAAAATCTTGGGAAAACGGTCTCAAGACCATGTGGGGTCCACCCACATGACCTCAAGACCGTTTGGGCCAAGTTTGGGCCCAATTGGAGCTCAATTGAAGAGTTCAACCTTGTGTTGATGCACATTGTTGAGTGTTGATGGGTGAACATTGATAGACCCTAATTGAATCGATTTCAATCCTACTTGGTCAACAATTGAGGGTCAATTGGTTGACCAATTGGTCAATCATAATCTTGATTAACCCAATCCATAAGCGGTCAACATAGATTGGACCTTTTGAAGGCTTCAACATCGTTTGACATTAGTGGTTGCACCTTTGAGCCTTGTTGAAGGACCAAGTGGCTGAGACCATGAGAGCCTCGCGGTCTCAAGACCGTGAGAGGGCTCGCGGTCTCAAGACCGTGAGGGGGCTCACGGTATCAAGACCGAGAGGAGGCTCGCGGTCTCAAGACCGCGAAGGGCCTCGCGGTCCTGAGGTCAAAGAAGGGCAAACGGTCTTCATGACCCTCGCGGTCTCAACTCAAATTAGTCTTCGTGGTCTCAACATTAACTTGAACCAATGGGAGGCTTCGCGGTCTTGAACCCTTAAAGGGGGTTCGCGGTCTTGGAGCTAGAAGGAGGCTCGCGGTCTTGGAAAGTCAAAATGGGCAAACGGTCAACACTTTCAACCGATCTCAATTCAATTAATGATTAATGATTGAAATTAATCAATGTGATTCAAGGTTGACCACATTCAATCTTTTGATGATGTAAATGGTTCAATGTTGCTCAAATCAAACTCTGATGACAACCTAGGATATTAAGGGGTTATTTGACTAAGGTTTTGACCATAATGATGATCAATGGGGTGAATTACCAATATACCCCTGAAGGGTCAATTAAGTTATACCTTGCTCAATTCAAACCCTAATTATATGAGAATGATGCTTTTAGTCATAATGACTCTATCTAACTTTATCTAGTCTAATGTTATCATCAACCATTAGTATGATGAAAGAGAGAGTACTCTAGAGAGAGAAAGTACCCTAGAGAGAGAAAGTAACTCTAATCACATAATGGTGATACTATTGGCTATGTTAGCCTATGATGACTCAATCCAACCTGTTTTGGAGTGATGTTGACATCACCTAGCATTATGATGAGAGAGAAAGTACTTCTAGAGAGAGAAAGTACTTCTAGAGAGAGAAAGTACCAATTTTAAGTGGAAACTCAAGAAAAGCATCTCTAATGCACATAAGTGAGCATAACTAGGGTACGGTCCAACCGTGTGAGGTCATAAAAATCCTAATTATAATAAATGATGAACTCTTAACTAATCTAAGAGCATCAATGAAGATGTTACTCATACATGATGATGTTATGAGTTTAATTCACCTTGATGTGAATAGTAAACCCTAATTCAAAGGTGATGACATGTAATGAGAATAGTAAACCCTAATTCAAGGGTGATGAGATGTAATGTGAATAGTAAACCCTAATTCAAGGGTAATGGCATGCTTTTGAGCAATAAACTCTATTTGATTTAAATTAAAGATTTAACTCTTATGACAAGAGTAGGAAGTACATTCCTTATTATTGCATTACCTTTATCAGATGTATTAACCATGCAGGTTCTGATATGAAGGTAATCATATCCAGGTATGGATGTTGATGTTATATTCATTAAAGGCATGTTGTTAGCCTTATGAATAAGTAAAGTAATCTGATGCCTTGCCAGTGGCATCTTATGCTGATAATGGGCTATGAGAGCCATGAATACCATCAAGGTCATGCCTTAGGGATGACTTGTGATGAGGATAATGATAAATGATGATTGATATAAGTTAGGCCTGTTACATTTAGTATTCTTCTTTTATAGCTGCTATGCTACTGTTGTTGTTTGAAAAACAATGTATGCTGTTAAAGAATACTGAATGTACCTAACTAATCAAGTATAATGTAGAGCCCTGATCATAGATCCATCATTGTCAGAAATTAAGTGATGGTGAAACAGGTTTTCCTTAGGGAACTCCTGGAGCACATACTTTTGAGTATGTGGGGTACATGGATGTGTAGAACCTTACATCCTAGTGTAGGAAAGTGATGTAGATGTGGAATCCATCCATCCTTCACTATAGTTCCATACCGTATCAGTGGTAGGTAAACATGAAACCTCCTGATGACGAAGAAAGCACATATATCCGTATCAGTGGTAGGTAAATATGAAACCTCCTGATGACGAAGAGAGTACAGAACGCCATTGTGACTCTAGAATAGCGAAGGACCAGTTTACCCTGGTGAGCTATAGTAGTAGAGACACGAGATGCCCTACAAGTGATCCTCTTACTGACTGAGGAAGGTGAAGGTCATGAGAATCTGGCTCTCTCAATGACCTATGTATGATACTGATGCGGCTTCTCAGCGATCAGTTGGAGTATGAGTGGTAAGCCTCATCTCCACAGGGCATAATGTTGTTGTAAAACATAATCAACCATGTAGTATAACTTGTTAGAGATAACTCCAAGTTAGTTGATTGATGTTACATTGCAATAGTGCTTATATTCTTCATATCTCCTAATTGTAGAGATCTTGTTATACTTGCAACTGTTATAGGATACTTTGAAGGCTTTACTGTTTATGATATTCTTAAATGTTATAATAAAGCTTCTGGCGAAGAGTTATAACTCTCGCTGGGACAATTATGTATAATTGTCTCACCCTGTAGATTTCAACTTTTTAGGTGGACGTCGGAGACAAAGGAACCAGCCTACAGGTGACCAGTCTCAGCAGCAGCAGCACCAGGGGCAGCAGTAATCTCAGGTGGAGATTTGTCCTGCCATGTGGTGTAGTTAGAGTCAGTCCTATGTGTCCTCTGTACTCTCAGGTCTTGGAGTCTTGTGTTATGTGATCTTGAGATTTTGTATCTTGATGTATATAATTACTCAAGAAGTAATTATCCTGAGATGTAAACAGTTACCTCTCTTTATGAAAGGAGTTTTTATGGATACAAGTTCTTATCTCGAAAAGTTTTAATTTCCCGTGATTTTTGTCTTCCGCTGATTACCGATTCGCTTCCGCTAAGTTTTAATCGTATTTATGTCATGGTTTGGAGATCAGAGCCCACAATCCCTGACGTGGGTTATAAGTTAACCCTAGGTGTTTTACATAAATCATATAATTAAGATACTTGTGATTAACTTCTGGCATGTAATTATGTTCCTAAGGAACATACCATTTCATTTATGTCCTTTTAAAACAATGATTGTAGTATTGTTTTGTTATGCAGGGACCTATGTGCAAATTACCCAATTAGAAGGGTTAACTTGCAATATTAACATGATATAATGTTCCTTTGATGATGAGACATCATATGAATGAATATGATGAGGTATGATGGATTCTCCAAGCTTGGGCACCAAGGTGCAGCTTGTGGAGCAATTCTTGTGCTTAAACCCTAATTTTGGTGTAAAGTGCAATTTACCCAAAATGTGGGGGTGCAACTTGTGATATACACTTTCTAGAATATCGTTGATGACTTTTGACATCTTTTAAAGTTATAATAATGAATGAGACACTTCATTTGAATAATCATATAATAAGAAACACCTTTGTAATTAAACCACCAAAGTTGTAAGTAAAGGAGACCCTTATATGTATATGTGCACCATAGTGACAAGTTGACCTTCCTTTCCTTTAGTCCTTGGTCTTAGAAGAAGTTTTACCTTAGATATGAAGAGGAGGGACGTGCCTAAATGAAAGGAAGGACCTAGTTGTGAAAAGGAGGAGTAAGTTGTCCTTATGATGAAAATAACCTCAAAGTATATATGATCCTTTCCTTTGCAACCAAAGGCAATGTTTCCTTTCTTCCCTTCTTATTCCCTTGCTTAGACCGTCTTAGGCAAAGCTCTGGAGCTCAGGGAAACGACCAACCTGTTCTAAGGTAAGAGAGCACCATCTTCTAGCTTGGATTCATGGAGGAAATCCTTGTATAAGGTTGGTTTCATGGTTAATTCACTTAGGTTTCTTGTTCTAACCGATCATCTCCATCTTTTCCTTGGAGAATCACCTTTAGCCAACCTGTGGAGCTCAAGACGCCATTAAAGGCTTGAAGCGTGGAAGCTTGGAGCTCTAGGAACAACGTTTGAGGCGGGTTTTATAACTCTAAACCTTGCTTTGTTATGCATACTTTTATTCTTGCAAATAATAGTTAGTTCTTCTTCTTCCCCATCTTTCTTTGCACTCTTGCAAGCTTTTTCATGAAGAACAGACCTTGGTTTCAAGGTTGAAGATGAAGGGCGTTAATACCTATGTTGGTCCTTATCCAACTTTATTAAATGATCTTGGACCAATAGGTCTAAACAGTTTGCAACCGTTTGAAATCAAAAAGGGGTTCAACCCGTTTGATCTCAAACGATCTTCCAAGATCGTTTAGTTTTAAACGGTCTTCAAGACCGTTTGATAGGGTTGACCAAGGGAAGATCATTTAAGGAACTGTTGTAAACATATTGAATTTAATTCCTACAAAGAATCATAACCCAATTCTAAACCAATCACAAGTTGAAGGCACTTCAACTCCTTAAACCCTAATCGGGTTGAATTGAGTTTTTCAATGATAGATTTTGGTGAACTTTGGGTTGAAGGACCCAAACGGTCTGAAGACCATTTGGGGTTCACTCAAACGGTCTTAAGACCGTTTGGTGACAACCCAAGACCGTTTGAAGGTCTAGGGTTAAGGAAATTTGATGGTTTGAGGGTCCAATTTCAATAGGTTGATGAATTGATAAAAATGCTGATGTTGGACCTAGTTAGGGTTCAATCGTTATCAAATTGAATTAGTTTTTGATAACAATTTGGGAAAATGGTCTCAAGACCATTTGGAGGATATCCAAACGATCCCAAGACCGTTTGGGCCAAGTTTGGGCCCAATTGGAGCTCAATTGATGGGTTCAACTACAATTTGTTTCACATTGTTGAAAATTGATGATTAGCCAATTGAAAACCCTAATTGAGTGGGATTTAACCCCAATTAGCTTTCAATTGAGAATCAATTTGGTGTCCAATTGATTAAGGCTAATCCTAATTGACTCAATTTGTAAATGGTTAACAAGGGCATGGCCAATTGAAGGCTTCAACATAGGAAATCCTATTCAAACATAACCTTTGTTTCACCTTTTATGTCCATGCGGTTTGAACCCATTTGGATGCAAACTACCTCAAGGTCATTTAAGCTCAAGTGGGTTCACACTCGTTTATGCTCAAATGGGTCCACACTCGTTTAAGCTCAAGTGGGTTCACACTCGTTTAAGCTCAAATGGGTCCACACTCATTTAAGCTCAAGTGGGTTCACACTCGTTTAAGCTCAAATGGGTCCACACTCGTTTAAGCTCAAATGGGTCCACACTCTTTTAAGCTCAAATGGGTCCACACTCATTTAAGCTCAAATGGGTTCACACTCGTTTAAGCTCAAGAGGGTTCACCCTCATTTAAGCTCAAATGGGTTCACACTCGTTTAAGCTCAAATGGGTCCACACTCGTTTAAGCTCAAATGGGTTCACACTCGTTTAAGCTTAAATGGGTTCAATTAAAGGATACCTTGTTTTAATCAAACCCTAATCACAAGATAGTGATGTGTTGGCTTGTGTTGGTCAATGAGGACTTAACCCAACCTAATCTAGAGTGATGTAATCATCATCTAGAAGTAAGAGGAGAGAGAGGGATCCTAATATAATCAAGCAACATATCTTCAATGCATAAGAATGAACAGGTTTAGGGTATGATCCATCAAGGTGAGATCAAGGAAACCCTAACTATGATGATTGATGAATATTAACCTAAATGGAGGGCATCAATGATAATGTTCCTCATACATGATGATAATATGAGCTCAATTCACTATGAGGTGAATAGTAAACCCTAATTCTAGGATAATAACATGTAATGTGAATAGTAAACCCTAAATTGGGGTGAGGTTGTAAAAAGAAGTAACTCTAGGTTATACCTATGAGTGTGAAACCCTAATTACAAGTTGTAGCATGAGGAATCTATTTACCTTGTAAACTAAAGAGATTAAATAACCCCATGATAAGGAGGAATGCATCCAAACCATAAAATCAGTAGAGGTATACTGATTCATAGCACGCCCGTGCTCTGGAGCACGGCTGTGGTAACCTTCCTTTGCACAACCGTGCAAGGAAGCACGGCCGTGGTACTTTTTGAAACAAATTGAAAAGTCTTGGTATTTGTAAGGATGTTGTTAAACATGCATAATCTTAGTTATACTAATCATGAAGGCGGTTAGCAAGATGTAATCATAGCCAGGGTAATGGTTATGACATTATTTTCATTGAAAGCATGTCAATAGCTTATGAACAGAAATAACTATGTTGCCTAGATGCAAGTGGCATCATATGAAACTGATATGCCTTAAGGGCCATGAATGACATCAAGGTCATGCTAATAGATGACTTGATGCTGACATGTCACTTGATAGCAAGTGTTATGATGATATAAGGGTGTGAGCACCCATGTTCCTGAATCATAAGTGATAAGATGATTAAGAATTGATATCCATCTGATAACTGATATGAGTAATACCTGTTACATTTAGTATTCTTCTGTTATAGCCATGTTAGTACTTGAATGCTTGGAAACATGTATGATGCTAAAAGAATACTGAAATGTACCTAATAACCAAGTATAATCATACCATGTAGAGCCCTGATCATAGATCCATCATTGTCAGAGTTTAAATGATGGAGAAACAGGTTTTCCTAAGGGAACTCCTGGATCACATACTTTAGAGTATGTGGGGGAATATGGATGTGCATATCCTTACATCCTAGTGTAGGAGTTGATGTGGATATATCTTAATCCATCAACCCTTCAATATATGTTTATACCGGGATGATGTAACACTATTCTCCCAAAGGAATCTTTTATACCGCATCGATGAGAGATAAACATGAAATCTTTCGATAGCGAAGAGAGTGCAGAATGCCACTGTGAATCTAATAGCGAAGTACCAGAATACCCTAGTGATCTATAATAGCAGAGACACTAGATGTCCTGCATGTTTATCCTCATTCTGACTGAGGTAGTTGAAGGTCATGAGAATCCGGCTCTTTCAATGACCTAGTATGATACCGATGCGACTTACTAGTGATCAGTTGGAGCATGAGCGGTATACCTCATCTCCGTAGGGCATAATGATGTTTGTAAAACATAATCAACCACGTAGCATAACTGCTTAGGTTGAACTATGAGGAACATTGATTGATATTACATTGCTTGCATTTAACATCATGTTCAAGTATTAGTATACATGTTCTTCATATTCCTTAATAAAGGTGAGTAATTCTTATCAAGCCTGCTGTGAGTAATCTAAGTTACCTGCTCATGATATTCCTTTGATTGCTTTTAACAAAGTTTCTGGCGGAGAGTTATAATACTCACAGGGACAATTATTTGAAATTGTCTCACCCTGTAGATTTCTACCTTTAGGTGGACGTCGAGGACGAAGGAACCGATCTGCAGGTGGACAGCAGTAGCAGCAGCAAAACCAGGAGCAACAGTGATTTCTGGTGGAAACACTGTGTTGTCTAGTCTTGTAGTTAGAATAGTCTTATGTCGTCTCTGTACACTCAGGTCCTAGGAGTTTGTTGATCTAAGAATTTTGAAGTCTTGAGATTTTGTATCATGATGTATATAATCACTCAAGAAGTGATTTAACATAGATGTAAACATTTCATCTTGCTTTTATGAAAGGAGTTTAAAGTTTTCAAGATCTCGTTTTCGAAAGGTTTTAATTTCTCGTGATTTTTCGTATTCCGCTGTTAATCGAACCGCTTCCGCTACATTTATCTTGTGTTTTAGAGATCAGAGCCCACACCAGGGGTCTCCACCCATCTATAGTTTGGTGAGGGAGATCGGGGTACCAAGATAGATCCTTGTCTTCCAAAGAGAAGTTGAAGCCTTTACAGTATATCACCTCTTGCTGGACTCCGCTCATCTTGATGGTATCACATATATTTTTAAAAGCATAGAGATGATGGTATGAGTTTTCACTCCTCGAATTCTTGTAGAAAGGTTTATTCTGGATCATTAAGATGATAGTTGGTTTTAAATCAAAATTTGTTGCGTTGATGTCTGATATGATGATCGGGCATCTAGACTCATTGGCCCTTATTGCTGCCAATTCTCTAAGAGTCTTCCCTTCTTCATCGTCCTCGTTGTCGCTCTCTCGACCATCATGATCTCATTCATTGTCATGATGGTTGCAGTGGTGTCTCTTTTGGCGTCTATAGAATCATTCTTTGTCGCGCTGGTCTTCTTGGCGACGATCTTCATCCCTATGTTCTTCCTCATGTTGATGACTGTCATTGTAATGGCCATCTCTATCTTTGTCCAAGCCCAGTGGTGGTGGGTTGTGTTGATTCCTCGCATCCCTCTTGTCCCCAGTGAGATTAAGGTCCACGCGAGGTGGCATGGTAACTTGAGGTTAAGGACTAAAGTTAAATGAGTTTACTTTCTCTGGGGTGCTTGAATAGACCGCACAGTCGAGTTAGTAAACTGGACGTGTTAAAATGAACTATTCTACACAGACGCAAGGTAGCAGACTTAAAGTGATAGTACTATCAAGCTTATTACTAAGCTTGAGGCACGGGAGTATAGTGAGTTGACTCAAGTTCTTAATAGTGTCATTTTTCCTTGTCCCCCACAACGGCTCCAAAAAGTTGACCGGCTTAAATCACACATATTCGTACTTTTAAGAAAGTAACCCGACACTTAAGCCCCTGCAACTATTATACGGGGTCTAATGTAGTAATCGGGGTCAAACCATAGGGATAAGGTCAGCAGGTGTTAAGCACACAAGGTCTCACACTCATATACTCTGGATAAAAAGGGTAGTTAAACTGGTGTTCCTAAAGGAACGATGGAACTCCAACCCAAGTAAAGCAAATAAAATGGAGATAAGAAGAAGAAAGCATAATAAAAGAAGACGTAAACGAAGATATGGAGGGAAACTTGAATTGGGTTTCACTTACTAAGACTTCTCACTAACATGCAACATCCTCTCTCCCTCTCATATACTCCTATCAAGATTACAAGAAAACATACATGGTGTTTATTCCCTTCTCTCTCTAGATAAGGGTAGATCTAAGTCTAGGAGTAACCTCTCTCTTGAGATGACTACACAAAAACCTCATAACAGAACATATGATCTCAAGATTTGTCATTCCAACATTCGCATGCATTCATACTACTCCATACCACAAGATAAAAGTGATATTAATATCTCGAGATATCAATAATCAAACATCACAAGATGGTAGCTAAGTATGCAAGTGAAGCATTAAAACTGATGCATGGAGATAATCTTGATAAGAGTATATATATTCAAGATGGAGAGATAATATACATGTTGGGAGGGCCTTAGTGGCTACTCCCAACCCAAGTTAAGATGTTTAGCCATACATGTTCACGGGAAGCATAAAAAACTTTACAAGAATATAGATACATCAAGTTCCACAAAGTGATGAGGGAAGTATAATGAGATGGAAGTGATAGATCTAGATGGAGAGAGAAGAACATGATACAACTTAGTACTTCTTTAGATCTAGATCCAGAGGATCGATGGCGCAGACGGTCTTCTTCTCTCAAAGAATATGGAGCCCTTCAGTCTTCTCTCTCCTCATCTTCCACCTTTGGAGATCCAAGAATGATTGGATGGATGGATGGAGATAAGTCTGGAAAATGGCAGCACTTCATGGTACTATGAGTTTGATCTATGATCTATGATTTGACAATATGGGTGGGTGGCCTATTTATAGGCACACTCCACCAACTTAACCCCTCGACCGCGGTTGAGGTCTGGTCTTGGATAAAGCTTGACCGCGATCGAGACCTTATTGCTATACTTTCCTCATTCGATGTTTGTTGAACCACTGCCTCGGTCGCGGTCTGGTTGGCTACTTCCTTGAGTGATTGTCGCGATCGAGATTGGTTTATCAATCCCCCTCGGTCATGGTCTAGCTAGCCACCCTCTCAATCACAGCCTAGCTGGCCACCCCCTCAATCGCAGCCTAGTTGTTGTGACTTTCTGTGGAACCACGGTCGAGTTTGAGGTGTGCCTTGCTTTAGAGAAATTGAGGTCACGGTCTTGAACTTGGTCATGGTTCCATATTGATCTTGGTCCCAAAGAGTTTGAGTGCAAATTAACTATGAGTGCAAGGCATTAGGGTGAACTTGGAGACCTTGACCATGATGAGATGGTCCATGCTGGATGAATGGGCTGCGGTCGAGGTGATGACCGTGATCTAGGCTAGATATGCATCTAAAATCAAGGGGAGAATGTGTAAGTGAAGTATTTGACATAATATGCTAAAATAGTTGGGAAAGTTAGCAAAAGATATGCTAGGAAGGCATAAAATGTATACAAGAAGTTCGTAAAATAAAGTGTTATCAATATTGGATTCTTAATCTTTTGCATAATTTCGAATTTCATTCGTCAAGGTTTCCATTCTGATTTGACATCCTCTTAGGTAAGCATAGAAGTATTATTCCTCTTATTGTATTATTTGGATTGCATTACTCCATCAACTTACTCTTGTCCTTCTTGTTAGAAAACAAGGCAACTTTCTTTTGATTAAGGTCCAATTCCATTTCATTATCTTTGGGACTCCATAAGATGAGAAACAATGAAGAATTTTTAAATCATATTTGACTTGATTTTCTTCCAATGGGGTAGGTAGGATTAGTTTTTTTGGAAATAATGTTGATCGCTCCAATTTTTTACCAATATTGTAAGTATCCACCAATTCAGAACACTTACTTTATAGATAAAGTTGGTAAGCCATGAATGCTTGTTCTGATCATTTTGTGCATTGATCACATTCTCCTAGGATTGCTAATAGTACAATAATTGCAGTATGGTGGATCTAATGGTGAACAAAACCTACAATGACCAATAGGGTTTCTTTTGTGTTCCATTATTTAATATAAATAATAATATCATACTTTAGCGTAGAATATGATATGCTTTGTCTTGAAGACATACTCTTATAGTAGTGTTGTATGATTTTTTTATTTGTTTCCTAAAGGTTTATTTCATAGTAGAGTTGGAATTTTCCCAACATTGATGATATATAGTGATAATCATTTATATTTTTTCTCAAAATAGTGTATATATCTCTATTGAGATATTCCTTATTTGGGAATCATGTAATTTGTGGAGGCTGTAAGGTATATAATAGATGTGTTGAATCTTCACCTTCTATTATAAAATATTGTGCCCTTATTTGTGAGATTATAGATGGGAATTGATCTAAGAATTTTATGAACGATTATTAGTTTGATGATGATTAGTACTTCATAATAGTTTTTGTTTTATCATATTGGGACTCCATTTCCCTGTAAGAATTCTCGAGATAAAAAATTATGAAGGAGATTTTATTCCTCTTTAATATATTATATATCAAATTTATATATAACTAGTGTCACATTCCATCTACAAATAACTCATATTGATGCTAATCTTTTGCAACCTTTTAGAGTACAAATTTTAGAGATTTTCCGTCTACTCTGAGAAGGAATTTTTTGTTTAAAAGACCTTCTTAGAATCTTGTAATTACTAATACCATGACAAAGACTTACTTTTCTATTGTGGACTAAGTTTTTTGAGTATCATTCCATGATCTTGAAGTTTATAAAATAAGTACTTTTTTATTTATAACCTTTTCCCTAAGGATACCCATGTATACTATTTTTGATGCATCTATCACGACTAATTTCAGCGCATTTGGAATTAGTATGTTCATGATTGGTAAAAATTTTACTTTCTCTTCTATTCTTGATTTCCTCATTGTGTTGTTTAGTCCATTCTTTTTATTTTATATCTGTTGACTTGAGCTCCAATGACTATCAAATGCCTATCAAAGACAAACACGGGAAACAACATTACCACTAGAATAAGGAAGCCTCAGACCTAAGGAACTCTTTCCTTGAAGAAAGAAACACACAAATGGAACTCAACTAAGTGCATAATGGGAACTTCTTAATCACCTACTCCTTCACTAGATCTAATATTATATTGGGACCAGTATATAAGAAGGAAGAAAGTATTTATTGACTTGGGACTAACATATAAGTAAAAAACCATAATATAGAAATTGAAACATACAAAGACTAGACATATAGAAAAGCACAAAACTTTGGTGTGAAGACTTAAGACCATAATCACTATTTCATTAAGACCAAAATTGAACACGGGGGGGACACTATGAAGAATAAGTACTCAAACAAACAACACTACGAACACAAAACTATTATTTCTTCATTGATACAATTGGTGGTTAAAACGTGAGGAAGAAGGGAGATTACACATCAAAATAACACACAAACAAAGAGAATACAAGGGAGGTAGCCTACTATAAATAACTACTAAGGAAGAGGGACAAATAGATAAGGTGGTATAGGAGAAGTACAAGGCACATGTGTGTATGAACAAAATTCCCTAGACTAGCTTCCCTCTCCTTACTCCTTTATGGGCTATTTATAGAGATTTTCTTTTAGTAGATTCTGCTTGTTGTGGTGTCCACATTTTATTCCACTATTGAGCCTTCAATAAAGTGTTTCCTTTTCTATAGAATATATTTTTTCTTACATTTTGGAATAGTGAATATTTCATTATATTTTCATTATAAATAGTAATGAGCACTTCGTCAAATAGTTGATATTTGTTTTCTTTTTTGAACAGTAGATATTCCTTTTTGTAATATTTGGTATATCTTTATTTTCTATATAGTAAGGATTTATTCATTCTCTTTTAAATTTTGATTGAAGAGACTTATTGTCTCTGCTCCTATGCCATTATATTGGTCATTTCTTAAAATAATTCTAATTATATATGTTCTTCAGCAAACTACTTGTACATATCCCTTATTTCTTTATTGAGCTCTTTCCGTATCTTTGTGAACCTTTATTTTGACTCCAGAAAAAATATTAAATTTGTTTACTAATAAATATCTTTGGTAGGGGGACTTACTTTTCAAACTTGTCAACCGCCCATAACTTAAACTATAATTCTCTAGATGATGAAGTTGGATAATAAAAAGTACAAATTTTCTAGGAGCATCCGACTAACTATGATTCGCCATATATGCCACAATGGTTTTTGATATTACACCAGTCAATGAAAAAATATTTTCCTGGTAGTATGATATCATTTATTATTTGGGTAGATCTCCCTATCAGGCCGAAATCATGACCAAGATTTTGATATCCATTGTTAGAGAATTGATGTCTGATATATGAACCTAATGGACCAGGTGTGGCTATAGTCTTTGTTTGTAATATATATGACATTTTTTTTGTATTTTTGGTAGTATAAATAATTATAAGAGAGTGTGGTAATGTCACTTATAAATTCCTAGGAGTATTTGGGTTCCCATCTTTATTATATTCCTCTAAAGTGAGAATCATATTGATCTTTGTGCATAACACTTTAGGTCAACTCTGGAGGACTTCTTCTCAGAGAAATATATGATTCTTTCGCTCTTAGTCACAATGAGCACTTTTTCATAATAATATATGTTTTACCAACCATGCTTGTTATGAATGCATATCCCATAGGGAATCATGTTATAGTAATATAGTGAATACCTTCTTAAAGTTCTCTTTGTTCTAATGTAGTACAAGTCTTGTAGCTTTTTTTCCAATGTTCACTTTCTTTCAAGTGCATATTATCCATAGTTGTTTTCATCTTTTGATGAACCTCATCTTCATGTGAGTGAGGACAAAGCTTTTAGTAAAGTCTAGTGATAATTTGTGGGGCAAGTCGTCATTATTGAAACTCTACTAGCCCCTTAAAAAGTAGGCCCAAGAATTACAAATGATATCATAACCATATTTTGTAGCACCCTGACCCACTGCACGAGGCTGTAGTAGCGTTTCAGGAAAGACGAATGACTTCACATACCACCACTAGCTTTAACTGCGTGCTTTGTCCTCACTCAAGCGCAAGCTAGGATAAACATCCCAATTGGTCACCCATCCTAGTACTACTCTGGGATGACCATGGTTAACCACAAAGTTCTTTAGTGATGGGATCCCTAAAAAGGAGGTGCACCTTAGTGATATGGCTAGTCCAATCATTCCTTTTAAGATCATTTTATCTACTCTCTCAAATCATGGGATGTTACAATCTCCCCCACATAGAATCTTGACGTCCTCGTCAAGGCTCAACTATATGGCCTCATAACATTCCCAGTTTCAATTTAGACCAAAATGGGCCATGTACACTCAATTTGTGATCATGAGTACCAGTGCAAAGGTTGCTCCATCAACTTCGATAGCCCTTTCCAACATGCTTGCACACTACCAGCAAGGGGGATCCATCAACTTGGATAGCCCTTTCCAACATGCATGTACTTCACGACTCAAAGACTAGCACGCCAGAGGCCCATGTGGGTCCTACCTACTAGATGGGATTTGGCTTTGATACCATTTCTAATGACCGTGCCCACTTCCCAAGGATCTAGTATACTTTTAGGAATGACAAATGGCCCCACAAACCTCCACTAGCTTTAACTATGCACTTTGTTCTCACTCACGTGCAAGCCAGGTAAAATTTCTGAACTAGTCAACCATCCTAGTACTACTCTGGGTTGAGCACGCTTAAGCATATAGTTCTTTAGTGATGGGATCCATGAATAGGAGGTGCACCTTGGTGATATGGGTAGTTCAATCATTCATTTTAAGATCATTTTATCCGAGGTCTCAAATCCTAGGATGTTACATAACCCCTCTAGTTGCTGGAGACCACATAGGCATGTGGCATGCCAATCTTCATCCATGTTGTCTTGGCATGTTGGAAAGGGTTTTCCATGGTTATGGACCCACCCTCACGCTATTAGTAATGATTGTGAGTTGGGTGTCCATGGGCTAGGTCTGCACTAAAATGGGGAAATAATATGAGGCCATACAATTGAGCCTTGATGAGGACGTCATTAGTCTAAGTTGGGGAGATTGTAACATCCTAGAATTTGAGACCTCCAATAAAATGAGTATAAAAGGAATAATTGGATTACCCATATCACCAAGGTGCATCTCCTTTTTAGGGATCCAATTACTAAGAACTCTACAGTTATGTACAATGCCAATGGTGATCTATAGGGCCAATCATCATTCCAGAAATTCTAAAGGATTGGGATTTGGACCTTGGAATTATAAAGGAACAAATCACTCATAATGTCATGATCAAGGTAAACAAGGATAAGGATACAACCATCCATTTCAATTGAGGGTAGAATATGCAAAATAATGGTGTGCAAAAAATTGTCTTCGTGCATGATGGAAAGGCTGATGCGCTTCAGGTAGAAGACGCCCAATCATGGTGTGTAAAAAACTATCTTTGTGCTCAATAGAAAGGCTGATGCAACCTAGAAGCAGGACAAAACCCTAGAAAATCATTTAGGGGCCCTTCTTTGTCTTCATCCTTCCTTGATTTTTGTATGTTCTAGTGTAGAAGTGGTAGATATCATATGGAAGTGGTGGTTGTCACTTGCAAGATGAAATGATCATATATGATATAGATACCATATATGAAATGATCATATATGGTATAGCTTGTTGTGGTGTTTTATACAAGATTTGGGAGAAATTGCTTGCTTCTAGGCTCAAGGTGGTGTTGCCCACACTTGTTTCACAAAACCAAGGAGTTTTTATTCCAAGCCGTAACATCAGCGAATGCGCTCAACTTGTTGGGAGTTTCTCCATGGGTTTGAGTTGAAGAGGAACAAACCGGAGGTGTGCATCAAGCTCGACATCTCCAATACTTATGATCATCTTGTTTAGACAAACCTATGGGCACTGTTGGAGGACTACAACTTCCCACACACATGGATAGGATGGGTAAAGGAGTGTACCCAATCTGCCTCCTTTTTCGGTGTAAGTCAATGGACATCCAAGAGGCCTATTCACAAGAAATAGGGGTCTAAGTCAAGGTGACCCGCTATCACCATTGCTCTTCACCCTTTTTATGGAACAACTCACGCTCATTCTAGAAGATATGGAAAGAAGGGGCAGCCTCAAATCATTTAAAGTGAGATGCACATTGATGCTTTCCCACTTAATATTCATCAATGATGTCCTCATGTTCTTAGATGGGATGATTGTGAACCTACGAGCAGCAAAGGAAGGACTTGAGAAATTTGCTACCATCACTGGGTTACATTCCAACCAAACCAAATCTATGGCGTTTCTTTCAAAGATGGCCAGACACACAGGTGAGCTACTATCTTCAGCCATTGGCATGCCCATCCATGAGCTCCCATGTATTTATTTGGGATTTCCTCTCACTGCTGGAATGGTCTATGCTAGACACTATGGTGCATGCAGAGACAAATTAAGGGCAATGATTGATCGATGGCAACTCCATCAAATGTCCTTCACGGGTAGAGTGGCTCTTACGAGAGCCAACATCATGGGACTTATCACCTTTTGGGTCAAGCAAGGCCACATACCCAACGCTGTTTTAGACAGACTCCAGACAATTGCTACCCATTTTCTATGGGGTGGTAAAGCACACACTATAGCATGGGAGAAGATGGCCTACCCAATCGAAGAAGGAAGACTTGGGCTTAAAAATTTCCAAGACTTGGCAAAGTCAGCAATGAGAGAGAAAGTGGACATGTTTCTCACTAGCACCGACTCAGTCTGGACACGATGGATGAGTAGATATTATGGGCACTCGCTAGATGTACAAAACTCTATGAGACAAGGCTTCTCATGCACGTGGAGGGGAATGGTAGAGGAATATATAAATTGCCAAGCCCTATATTCACTCAATGACAGAGGTGAACACTTGCACAATGAGACATTCCATGACTTCAGGAAAGCTGTTCGCCCACGCAGGCCTGAGTGTAAGTTTGCCAAAGCACTCTGGCATACACACTGCATTCCTTGATGGGCAAAAATAGTCCACAAGGTGCGTAACAATGGACTACTCATGGCGGATCGAATTGCGAGATGGAGTGAGGACTATGACACATCGTGCTCGCTATGTAACGATGGTGAAGAATCAACATCGAACCTATTCTTTACATGCCCATATACATCCATTGTATGTTACACACTCATGAGGGGCCATCAGGGGGTGATGGATCTGAATCCTTACTCGCAACATGATTCAGCCACTCATTGGAGCGATGTACACACAAGCGACCTTGTGTTCCTTGCACTTGTTGTAGCTACTTACTTTGTTTGGATGGAAAGAAATAAACGAATACATGGAGAATAGGGACAACCTTTTTCTATGCTGGAAGCACAGGTTAGGAGGTCGGTGAGGAACATATTATTTGCACACCCAACATGGAAGGAACACCTACCGTACGGGCTTGTCATTGTGTGGGACGTCCACTGAAGTGAAGACGTCGGACAAGGCTAGGTGGTGCGACACACACATCCTGGTCTTTGTATCTGGATCGAGTTGTTTTGGATGCAAACATGCTCGCATGCATGAGGGGTACGACTGAGATCAATTGTGCCCATCTTACCAGTATGCTCATTATGCTCCTTTTGTGACCGGGCAACCTCTTTAGACTGACCCGGAGGAGTGACTGTGATACAGTCTTATTAGGTACTTTGTACAACTCACCTCCCGTACTTGCTGATTGCCCTGAACAACCCTAGGTTGGATAGTCACAGTTGGTAAACGGGGGTGAGAGCTGGCCTTAGGGCAATTTTTCGGGTTTGTTTCCATTCTATAAACAAGTCTTTGTATGAGCACTTAGTGCTAAGGGTTGGGGTTTTCCTAAGCCCTTCTCGAAATAAAATTACCCAATATTCGAGATCATATATGGTATAGATGGATTTTCGGGCTAGTGTCTTTCAAGTTCTGGACCTTGGAGCATTCGTGATAGTGAAGGAGATGGTGGTTGATAACACATGTCAATTGCCTACTTGGAATCTTGTATGCGAAGTGTGACAACCTTTCAAAGTGGATAAGATGATCCTTCCGTGGAGGATAGGGGTTGTATTTATCGTTGAGTTCTAGGTCTTTGGTCTTTAGACCCTATCCTACATAATGTGTGTGTTGGTTGTAGTGGTTTTGATGGAAACATTAAATACTTTGACACTAAGGGAATCAGAGACAACAAGGAAGATGATCAAACATCATGTTATGGGGTGGGTCTAGTGGAGTCAATGGGGTTTGTCTGGATGACGGTGGAGGTTGGTTGGGTTGATCAGTGGAGGATGATTAGGCTGCAACTGCATTGGTGGGTGAGTACATCATAGACCATCATTGCATTGCAAGTTTATATGGGAACAATCACTATCCATTTAGGGGTTGAGGAAGAGTGAACAATCTGAATCGCCATGCATAGCTTTGTCAATTGGATCGGGTCAACACATTAGAGTCATTTGTCCATGCTTGGTGTCAAGGAGCAATTTCCCATTAGTGTATGGGCATCTAAGCAGGCTATTTAGGGAGTTGATAGGGGCATGAGCTCATTGATGAAGCAATGATTTTCTAAGAATGTCACATGATAACATCCAATTTTGTGGATGTTGAAGGCCTATTTTATCCTCATTTCTCTTAACATTTTATACTTTATGACTATAAATCTCTCTACTATTAGAAATTCATAAATAATCATTCCTTTACATATATTTTATATCTTTTGTAGGGAAAGGTTTCTAAACCAGCTCAGTCGTCATCCATAGCCCGATGGGGTGTTGGATTTTTGGAAATGCCACTCTCAAATTTTGATGAGATGAATCTATAGCTAGATAAATAAATGACATGCAAATGATTTTTTAATTAAATAAAAAGATATGCATATTCACATCAAATTAGGTTGAGATAAGACACAAATACATTTATGAAGATTAAGAATAGGTCAAATCTAAGTATGTTCTCTTTTTATTCTAAGTTGGGTATTTTGTAACCCAAACCATGTCAATGGATCCTTTCTACTGATAATAACATTAAAAGGAATAATGTCCAAGGTGTTGACAGTAGTGGCATGAAATAAAAGATATTTGATTTCCCTTTTCAACATTTTGGAATTCTACAACTTTATTTTTAGTCATGTATATAGTTCTGGTCTTGGGAGCACATGTCTTTTTGGTTTTAGGCATATGTGAAGATTTGTTCTTTGGCATATATCCTAAACTTCTCCTTCCTACTTGTTTAAAATTATTGACTAAGATATTATTAAGGCTTTTGATTCCTTGCATTAATCTAGATATTAATTTTTCTAACTCAACATTTTAAGGAAGGTTTTGGTTATATCTAAGTTTACTTAAGAAATATCTGAAAGAAAAGTATCTCTCTCTTTTAATAAAACATCATAATCTAAATGAGTGCACAAAATAGGTTGAGTTTGATACTCATTTAGCTTAGCAAGCATATCAACATTTTCTTGAGAGAGAATATTATTGTTATTTTCAAGAACAAGTATTTTATCCTTACTAATCTCTATAAATTCTTTTAATATACTATTTGAAGATCTTAAAGTATCATCTTGAGAACTGACATTATTTATATTAACATGAAGTTCATCAATAGTAATGACAAGTTTCTTCCTTTGTCTATTGGAATCAATATACTCGGCATGAAATTCTTCAAGAATACTAACTAGTTCTTCTTTAGATAATTCAAAAACGTCTACCTCATTGGTTTCTTCTTCATCCACTTTCTCCATGAGACATTCTACCTCTCCTCTTCAACACTTCCACTATAATCACTTGATTGATCCCATGCAATTTGTAGGCTTTGTTTATATTGTCTTCTTCTTGAATGAGGACTTCTTATCTTTCTTGATATTTAGACGTTAAAAAATCAAGTTGCATTTCATTCCACATTCAAGTCACCTAGAAGAAGAGGAAGGGGGATCAGTCACATTAGAAGTAGTGGAAAAGGAACCATCATGGGAATATGTGATCATGGAGAAGAAGAAGTACATGTAATTGCACATGATGAAGATGAACTTCAAGATTCTAACATTATGCATCCTCATGTCCTTTCAAGAAGAAGAAGGATAACACCATGGTTTGGGTGCCCAAAGCCTCTCTCTAGATTATAAGTCAAAAGGTCATTAGCCTTATTTACAAATCTTCTTGCACTTAATATGGAGATAAATAATATGTGTTATCACATTCATGCTTATTGTACTTCAATTAGTTTTATGTTGCAAATATATGAGCATATCAGTGGACTAACACTTGGACTGAGCAACAATTTGGTCGAACACATTATAGTATAAGTGACAATTTATTTGGATCTTTTAAAACTTGATTCAAATTTTTACTATACTTCTTGGTTTCTACATCTAACATGAATTCTTTATCATGAAATTTGGGTTCTTAAATGGCATTTTTTAGTTGAGCTCTTTTTAATTTGGCATTAGATAAGGGTGTGCTCAATAAATTGCATATCTTTTCAGCTCTTAATTGATTCTCTATATCAATAAAGGCTTAACATACTTTGACATTTGGTTTAGAGATTCATCTACTTCTATTATTATGATGCTTAATGGATTTTCTATACCAATATGGGCTTAAAATCCCTTATATTTGGTCCAGAGTTTCTTCTATTGATCTCATTTTGTGCGTCATGTCTCTAGTCATTTTTGGGTCTTAATATCCTTTGAAAATGATTGATCAATCATTTTGATTTTATAAAGACCCAATTATTACAATTAATTTTTTTTTAATTTGCATTAGATATAAACAAATATTTTTACATTACATCAAAGTTGCGATATCTTTAAATAAAATTAAAAAAATTGTCATTAGTCATTGATTACTATCTACTCTTGAAAAGTTGTTTCAACTCTTGTACATCTCTTCTAGTTCTTCTTTGATCACATTTCCATGAATTTTTGGAAGAACAAAACCACACTTGCACCCCATGAAGGGAAAATATGGGTCAGCAAAGCTGGTAGAAAATTGGCATTTGGAAACTAAAAGTATGAACCTGTCTAAAAATGATTTTTATGATAAATTCAAGGAATGAAACAATATAGACAAGTATCAAGAGGTAGAAATGGGTTTTCAAATTCAATAAGATTCAATATCCAATTTTAAAACTAGTCATTCAAGTTTTAAATAGATAGCACATGTCAATGTCTAGTTGTTGGGGAAGCCATGTGTTCTCTCTTATAGAGAAAGATAGGACACCAACTGAAATTCCCATATACTAAGGGAAGAAATGTCCTTTAAATCTATGCTGAAGGGTGGAAGCGTAATCCACTAAACTAGGGGCATTAAAATTCCCATTTTGACCTTTAAACATTCTGCTACTATTTTCTAGGAATATGTTTTGGTGGACTTTCAAAGAGATAAGACGAGGTACAAAATCAATTTTTGACCAACCAACCTATCTAGTCATGCATACAATCATCAATGATGGCATTATCATTCCCAATAGAAAATAGAAATTTCATACCTTTGGATCAAAGTATACAAAAATTGCGAATTCCATATTCAGGTTCAAGAATTTAAAAAAGATAGAGAGATCTACTAATGACATAAGAACACCACTAATTGGTTCTTAATTGATCATAGTGACAAGAGTGGATTTCCAGCAGTAACCCTGATGTTGTGTCTTCTTAGACTTAGATGGAGGTATTACCAACATTGAGGGAATCTAGAATAGGATTTTTACTGAATCAAACTTTCAGTTTGTCATCGTTCATCACTCTGATAGTCTAGAGAGATTATATGTATCTTTGGTGAGGTGATGAGGAGGAGGGAGCATTGGTATGGTAGGTTGTTGTTAGCCAGAAATCTTGAAGTAGTGATGTGGAGGCAGATTAACACATGTCTTAGTTGTAGGTTTGTGGAGTCCCTACTATAGATTGTGGTGGTTGCAGAGGTCGAGCTTTTGTAGAGGGGAGAGGGAGTCCAAGACCATGAACTATTAGGTGATTGATCTACAAGCATGATCCTTCTATCCCATTGTCATCTCCTTCTCTTGGAACGAGGAGGATTTTGAGCGTGGAAGGGTGCTGGGATTGTGAAATCATCTTCAAAATGTTGGGTTATCCACACACAACAAGAATGGGGGTCAGGGAGCACAATAGTTGCTTGTGGAGGATCTAGTGGTGGATCTTATGTAGTAGGGCACAACTATTGTTGCATGTTTTATGATTGTTTGACTCTATTGGTGATGACATCTTTTGGCAACCACAATAGTTTGTAGGTGGCAAAAATATCCTCTATTATGATTGTTTGACGCATGATGGAGATGGGAAGTAGAGAGGTTGCAAGATGAAAGAGAGAGAACACCGAGGGTTTATTGTGGTTAGGTTGGTTGGTAAATGGTGAGATAGGGAGTAGGGAGGAGATGGTTTCATGGATAAAAATAGCAAGGAGGAGATATTCATGATGATGGCTGGAGTTTAGGGTTTATATGTATGTAGATGTAGTAGTAATTAGTGGTAGACATGGGGAAGAAGCATGAAATTGTAAAAGGAATAGGAGAGGAGCCCCAAGGACATCCTCTTTTGTGTAGATGTGGGCTATGAAATCAAAGTTATGAGTTGGGTCTCTTCTTAGGTTTTTAATACATATTAAGGTGGTGATAAACTTTGTATGCATTATTGCCATTAATTTTTCAAATTTGAAAATATTTAAAGTTAGCAATCAGTTTGTCTACAAATTTGATAATGAGTTTATCGGAAAATACGACAACAGAGAAGGCAACAGAAATTTAAAAAAAAATCTACCATATTCCCATAATCAGTAGATCGCGTCAATAACTATAATACAGGAAGGATGGTTTTGAGGATATACCTGGTCCTAGAGCTAGTCCAGCGACAATCCTCATCATCATATATGTGCAACTCTAAATCTGGGTTGCACTGGGTAACATATGACTGCTCCTCCCGATCTGCACCACAGACTGTAATAACGAACATCGTCTTCTTCAGTAGCTCCTCTTGTCACTAAATAGTGGTTAACATTGTCCTCCTAGCGGCAGACAATGGCCTCCCACTGCTATGGTAGTCCACATGGACCGCCTAGAAATCCTATGATCCTACTAGAATGATTAGGAAGGAATTATCCCCCCCATTGGTGTACTAGTCACAAACTTACTCTCTAATGAGAATGATCTCAATTGCTCATTCCTTTATTGTTCCTCCCTAGTCGGGTAGAACTTGTTCGGGCTCTTGTGATTATGACAATGTTTGTTAGAGAAACGATTTCTCAATTGTTTATTTTGTGCTATGGGAATCCCCCAATACCCCTCTATTTATAGGTGATGTTTGCATCCAGGTACCCAGTCGATGTGGGAGTGGAAGGGGCATGAAGATCTCAAATTTTCACAACAATTCTTGAATTTTCGCAACCTATGACAGCCCAGGCGGTCGTCTAGAAACCCAGACGGTCATTTGACATGACAGACAGTCATTTGGCACATCCTAGATGACAATTTAGCTATTTCCCAGTTGTAGATGAAACTGACTATTCATTTCCAATTAAAATCCCATATTAATATTCTTGCACAACAAGTAATGTGCAATACAAACAAACGTGGAAATATCTAGAACCTTCCCTCAGGAAAACCGAACCATCTCGCCCATATGAGATCTCCATCTTGGTCACCTAGACGGTCGTCTAGTGACCTGATTCGAGCCAGTCAGTTTGGTTGGTTCACTTCCTTAGCCAATTCAAACTCATAACATGCCTGACTCCCCAAACACCTGTCTGAACAATTGAGATGGCCACCTCAACACTTGCGATGGGTTTTTGGTGGTGCTGTCAACCTATTTGTTGTGTGAATAAAATACCTAAACACTTTAATACTTAATTCAATTTTCATTTGAGATTAAACACCTCTTCTAGGTCAAAACCTATGTGTGTGACCCTATAGGTCCCATATTACATTGACAGTGAATGTCCATAACAACTTATGACATAACAAGTAATGAGTGGTTCCTATATGCACATCAATGCTACTCAAGTAAATGCCAAGTTAGGGAACAACTTCAACCTAAAATATGTGTCTGGTGTTATAGTGTTTGTATGGTTCCTTTATCACTGATGTCCAGATTGAACTACATGCATGGAGAAATCACCCTCGTTATTATTCAATCATGTTTCTTGAACCAAAAGATGACTGTCTAAAATATATGTAAGCTCAATATCACATATTGACTCACATGTGCATGGAAATGCATTTCTCAGTCTCACTAATCAAGAGGCCTATGACATCACACTCTATTATGAAGGAAAAATCCCATATCTATCACTCACAGTCAATCCCCCTGTGTTAAATTCATTCAATCATCACCATTATAACAATACATATTTCAGGACTGTGTTTGATGATGTCAAAGTGTGCCCAATGACATGTGTTGAGTGTAGTGATTTCAGGTCTAAGAACCACAACCACCAACATCACTGTGAGATCTAACTATGACTTCCATGATGATGGCTTCCATGTGTCAGTCTCATGGTGGGTCTGTACAAAACAATATTATCTAACATGTATTTTTGTGCATGGTTTGATATCACCATATGCTGACTAATGAGATTTAGTCATCAACCAACTCACACTCTGATCTTATGTGTCATTGTTGTCTATCAACCTTCGAAAATAACAACTAATCATGGACATAATGAGAATATGTATACGTACTCTTAACATTCGTAAGATCTCACCCGCAAGGTTAGTAATGTGAATACATACGTCATTGAGTAATATGATTCTCTAGACATTTATAATGTTACATTATTATCTCATAACTGAATTAAATAGAATAAATTGGAAGCTTGCCCTTTATCAATAATCAAATAGTGTTACATTATATGCCATTACAACCATCCCATAATTGGCTCTTTGGGCATACATAACAAACATACTCCCACTTGCACTTAGAGCCAATCACCTACAAATAACATTCTAAGTCATCTTACATGACTGTCATGCTTCTGCTTTGAAAGTGTGTTTGTTAAGGGATCAAAAACTTGTTCTCAGTTGGTACTTTGAAAATCTTTACATATCCTCACTATACGATCTCTCGTATGAGATGATAATGCCATTGGATATGGTTTGAGCACTGATGCGATACAGGTTCCTTCTTTTGTGCAATAGATGCATTATTTTCGTAGTATAGCTCGATTGTGTTGTTGATGCTTGGAACGACCCCAAGTTCTGTGACAAAGTTCTTGATCCATACAACCTCCTTTGCTGCACTCGATGCAACAATATACTCGACCTATGTTGTAGAATCGTGAACTGTTTCTTGCTAGAAACTCTTCCAACTCACAACTCCATTATTGAGGATGGACACAAATCCTAATCATGATTTGTAATCATCTTCATCATTCTAAAATCTTGCATCATTGTAACCCATTACCACCACCTATTCCTCTCTTCCGTAGACAAAGAACTGATCCTTAGTCCTTGTCAAGTACTTGAGGATGTTCTTCACAGCTATCCAGTGAGCATCACCTGGATCTTACTGATATTTGTTCATCATGCTCAAGGCATACGAGACATCAGGATGGGTACACAACATTGCATACATCATTGATCCAATTGCTGAGGCACATGGAATCAGACTCATGCATTCCCTTTCTTCACAAGAACTGGGACATTGTGCTCCAGAGATGGGGACACCATGACATGAAGGTAGGGTTCCTCTCTTTGAGTTCTCCATGCTGAACTACTTCAACACTTTGTCAATGTATGTGCTCTGATATAGTTTAAGAATTCTTCTAGATCTATCTCTATAGATCTTTATCCCTAAGATGTAGGATGTTTCTCCCAAGTCTTTCATAGAGAACATATTTCCAAGCCATTTCTTTACCTTTAGTAAAGTAGGGATGTCATTCCCCATCAATAGTATGTCATCTACATACAATATGAGGAATATCACTATGCTCTCACTAACCTTCTTGTACATACAAGGTTCATCCTCATTTTGAATAAAGACAAACTTTTTGACTATCTCATCAAAACAAAATTCCAACTCTGAGATGCTTGCTTCCATAGATTGACCTATTTAGCTTACTGAATATATTAGTAAACTTTGAATCTATAAACCTCTCGGGTTGTGTCATATACATATCCTCAACAATATTCCCTTTAAGGAATGCGGTTTTAACATCCATTTGCCAAATCTCATAGTCATGATAAGATGCAATAACAAGCATGATCTTGATGGACTTAACTATGGCCACTGGAGAAAAGGTTTCATCATAGTCAACACCTTAAACTTGTTTGAAACCCTTTGCAACCAATCTTCCCTTATAGGTTTAAAAATTTTCATCCATGTTGGTCTTCTTCTTGAAGACCCACTTGCATCCTATGGGTTTTACCCCTTTATGTGGATCCACCAAATTCCATAATTTTTTAGTATACATGGATGCCATCTAAGATCTCATGGCCTCAAGCCATTTCTCAGACTCAGTCCCTCTATAGCATCTTGATAGGAAATTGTCTCATCATCTATGACCAATTCACTGCCTTCCCGAGGTACAATATATCCAAATCTTTCAGGTTCAAGGTGTGTCGTATTAGATCTATGAGGTTCATGTGTTACTTGAGGAATTTGAGACCACAACACTTTGTGAATCTCTAGGTTCCTCTTGTACATCTAACCATTCAATGTTTTCTTGTTTGTCTGGAACCTCTTCGAGTTCAAACTTGTCTCCCACTGATTCCTTTTGAAATAATTCCTTTTCTAGGAATGCAATATCTCTAGAAAAAAACACTTTGTTGTCAGATTGATTATACAAGTAGTATCCCACAATCTCTTTGGGATATCCAACAAAATAACAATATATGTTCATATCTAGGGCCAAGCTTTTTAGGAAGCATTTTCTTAACATAAGCTTTGCACCACCAAATCCCCTTAAAAGACATTTTGGGATGCTTCCCAGTCTATATCTCATATGGTGTCTTTTGAACCGACTTAAATGGTACTCGGTTTAGTGTAAATGTG
Organism: Alisma plantago-aquatica; assembly: GCA_963693085.1. Lineage (NCBI taxonomy): Eukaryota > Viridiplantae > Streptophyta > Magnoliopsida > Alismatales > Alismataceae > Alisma > Alisma plantago-aquatica. Next base: position 762,279,952 of record OY856414.1, read on the forward strand.
GCAGTTTGTAGAGCATACCCCCAGAACGTTATCCAAAGATCAGCTAAACTCATTATCGATTGCACCACATCCAATAATGTGTGATTCCTTCTCTCTGATACACCATTATGCTAAGGTGTTCTAGGTGGAGTCCACTTGGATACAATCCCATGTTCTTTAAGAAGGTCCTTAAACTCTTTGAGAAGTATTCCCCAACTCAATCAGAACAAACTTCCTTAATACTTTTACCAAGTTGGTTTTATACTTCGTTCATAAACTCCTTGAACTTTTCAAGAGCTTCTAACTTATGTTTCATTAAATAAACATAGCCATACCTACTGAAGTCATCAATGAAGGTAATGAAGTATTGATACCCTCCTCTAACAGTTGTACTAAAAGTTCCACACACATATGTATGTATGAGTCCTAATAGAATCACTAGCCCTTTCATTGTTACCAATGAAAGGGGTCTTATCCATCTTTCCCAAAAAATAAAATTTGCATGTATCTATTGATTCAAAATTAAAAGAGTCTAGATAACCATCTCTATGGATTCTAGAAATGTGATTCTCATTTATGTGCTCTAGACAACAATACCAAAGGTATGTTTTGTTTGAGTTGCTGATTTTCAGTCTTTTGGTATTAATGTTATATACATTAGTCTTTAGATCTAACAAATAAAGAGAATAAGACATTGGGGCACAGCCATAAATAATCCCATCTTTTGAAATAGAACATCGACCACTTTTAATATGGAATTCAAATGCATCCTTATTCAAACAAGATACATAAATGATGTTTCTATTTATAGCAGGTGCAAAATAGTAATTCCTTAACTCTATTACTAGACATGTAGCTAGAGATATATTATAGGTTCCAACTGCACTAGCCGCAACTCTTGTGCAATTAGCAACTCGTAGTTCCACCTCACCTTTTCCAAAAGGCCTACATCCTTTTAGATCCTACATATGTTAACATATGTGAGATCCACATACAATATTTAATACCCATGATGATGATGTATATATATTTATCTCAATAACGTATATACCCAAAGTGGAGATCACCATCCCCATATTCTGCTTCCTGAAAGCCTTCAAGTACAAAGGATTTGTCCCTCTTATACTTTTCTTTCTCCTTATCTTGAGAGTTGAAGAATTGGACTTAGGCTTGATGGAAAAAGTCTTCTTGGTCTTGCTTTGATCCTTGCACTTAGCTCTGCTATTCACCACCATGGCCTTGTCCTTCTTCAACTTTGCTTCATCATAAATTAACATGGAAAACAAGTCTCACATCTGTCCAGCCGTATGATTCACATGATAACATGCAATAAAGCAGTTATATTATTCAGGCATAGTCTTTAGAATCATATTAGTGGACATCTCTTAGATCAAGGTGAATCTTAGTTCTTCAATATGATACACATGTCCAATCATATTGAGCACATGTTCTTCTTCTGAGGTTCTCACTGTCAGCTTTTATTCAAGTAGAACCTTTAATATAGCGTCCCTTTCTTACTTTTCAAGACCAAGTGTCACTTTCTTAAGATGTGTTACCATCTCAATAACACTCATGTCTTCACAGTGCTCATGCAACTCATATTTCATGTAGCTAAGAATAAGGTACTTTATCTCCAAGGCATCATTGGCATGCTTCCTGTAAGCATCCAATTTTTCCATTGGTGCATCAGGAGGAGGTATTTCAGGCACTAGTTTGTCAAGGATTTAGAGCTTTCACTATGCATTGATAACCCTTCTCAAAGTCCAAAACCAGTTGTGGAAATTTCTCCCGTCAAGTTTGTCCTTCTTCAGGACCAATCACAAACTAGATTTTTTTGTCACTTGATTCTATAAGAGAAAATTTTCATTTGTCAAAACCATTTTTGATTTAATTTGATTTCATTTGAAAAATTTTTTTATATTAATTATGTCTTTAATTATTATTGCTACCACTATTTTATTTGAATTGATAGCCCTCAATATAAATTCATAATATTATAGCGTACAATATTCCAATTGGTCAAGATCCATATGTCTTCAAGTCATTAGTCAACTTTGTTCGATCACCCACAACCTGACTATTAAGGTAGGCCATCATGACAATTGCATCATATGCAACTCCTGGATAGATGATATGTGCAATTCTTTGCATTAATCTTCGACATGCCTCTGGTCTTGGGCTCTCCAAGTCACCGGTTAAGCTTGACCCAATAGCCAACACGATAGATATGTTCCATGCTTTGTGCAAATCTACATATCTACCATTACACTTCCATGAGATAGAAGGTGCACCATGTTTTTTGCAAATCTATGCTTGGTTGATCAAGCTTTCCATGTGTTATGCTAATGGAAGGCATCTAAGACTTAATATTTTAGCTAAGGGACATTGTATAAATACATATATTTTATCCAATCACCATATATATAGTAGGTATCATATGCATTCTATATACCACAACAAAAATATGAAATAAATGAAAGCAATGATTATGTCCAGCCTAATGTAATCCCTTGGAGATATAAGGAATTACAATCATCTACGTCTACATCACATGCAGAAATATGTTGTTCATGAAAATCCATGCTTGCCAATCTGGGTTGACTGGTTTAACCTTTGAACTGGTCGACTCGCCTCTTGGTTGGTTGCTTGATTGTCTCACCCTTTGTCTGGTCCATCTATCCACCATTGGGTTGCTCCTCCAGCTGATCGGTTGGGTCCACCACGTGATCGGTCTAGCTTGCCCACCATGCCCTCCAACGTCCTTCAACTCATATTTGGAGTGTCTTTATTTTAATCATAACAGAAAGTAAACTACCCTACTTTTACATGATAATCGGAAAACCTCTAGTTACATTTGAGGGGAGCAAGGGTAGGAAAGTGTTAACTTTACATTGGGAAGATAAGATAGAGGCTTGGTACATAGACTGAGATAAAATAGACAAACCAACCATACAACCATGTACACAATATAGGGTTATTAGCCATAACCATGATACACATCCACCATCAAAACTGTTTTTCGGTGACGTTGTTTATATATATATATATATATATATATATATATATATATATATATATATATATATATATATATATATATATATATATATATATATGTATATATATAGGGCCCATCTTTATTGCCCGCGTGGGTAGCTACCCGCCCACCCTTCTGACCACTTTTTTTCAAAAAAACAATTTCCCAATTGTAGAGGACTATTTTATCTAGCTCTCCAAAAAATTTTAGCCAAAAATAATATCATTTGCCCCTCCAAAATCAAAAAACCCGTCCTTATATATATATGATGTATATTTTGTACAAAGTTACTCTTTTATTCGTGTAGTTACTTTCTATTCACCATAGTTACTTTTTTGACATCAGAGTTATTTTTTGGCTAGGAGAGTTACTTTTTTGGCTGTCGGGTAGCGAAAATCCAGGCTACCCATGCGGGCAACAAATGAACGCCCATATATATATATATATATATATATATATATATATATATATATATATATATATATATATATATATATATATATATATATATATATATATAAAGAGAGAGAGAGTCATGATAGAATACACTCGAGTGTACAGATTACACGAATACACTCAAGTGTATTTGCATATCAAGACTATTTTTTGCAAAATGTAAACCATTGATCTTCACCGTCATACTATAACTAGGCTACATATAAATTTTGAGCCCATTTGGATGAGTGTAAGTCACTCATCCAAGGGCAACAAAATCGACGCGTGAAACTAATTTGAAATGCATAATTTTTGTAGTCTTTATAACATGACCTATAAATGTCCAAATATGCTCAAATTTTGCATATGATCTATTCACAAGATGTTTAAGATCAACAGATTATATTTTTGAAAAATATTGCATCATCAAAAACTACTTGAGTGTATTCTAGCATCTCTCTCTCTCTCTCTCTCTCTCTCTCTCTCTATATATATATATATATATATATATATATATATATATATATATATATATATAGTTTGGGTTAATTGTGGTATTGGATTTGATAAGATATTATATGCATTGCATGCAATAATAGAATGACAAAACCAAATTCTGAGCATATAGATTATCCTGTAATATAGTAAATTTTTGTTTTCTCTGATACCACTGTAAGGAAATATGGCAATAGAGCGGAAACAAAAAAATTATCTACCATATTCCCATAATCAGTAGATCACGTCAATAACTATAATGTAGGAAGGATGGTTTCTAGGATATACCTAGTCCCATAGCAAATCCATCGACAATCCTCATCACTGTAGATGCTCAACTCTGGATCTTGGTTGTACTGGGACTCATTTGACTGCTCCTCCTCCTAGTTTATACTAGGAAGTGCAGTCACGAACCTCATCTTCTTCAACGGATCCTGTTGTCACAGACAACTGGTTGACGTTATCCTCCTAGCTAGCAGCAGACAATGGAATCCCACCTCTATGGTAGTCCACACATACCACCTTGAACTCCTGTCATCCTGCTAGAACAATCTAGAAGGAGTTGTCCCTCTTGTTGGTGTACTAGTCACCAACATGCTCTCACATGACAATGATCTCAATTTCTCTTTCCCTTGTTGTTCCTCCCTAGTCGAGTAGAACTTGCTCAGGCTCTTTTGGTTACCACATCCATAGAGGACAACATTTATCAAATAAATTGTTTCTCAATTGTCTGTGTTGTGTTTTGGGAAGCCCCCAAAACCCCTCTATTTATAGGCGGGGTTTGGGTCTAGGTTCCTCGTCGATGCAAGAGTGTAAGGGACTGGAAGATCACAAATTTTAACAACAATTTTGGAATTTTGACAACCTATGAAAGGTCGGATGGTCGTCTGGGAACCCAGACGGTTGTTTGGCACAGCCCAAACAACCATTTGGTTGTTTCCTAGTTGTACACAAAATTGAAAATTCATTTCCAATTAATATCCCATATTAATTTTCTTGCACAATAAGTAATGTGCAATCCAAATGAACTTGTAAATATCTAGAACCTTCCCTCGTCCAAACTGGACAATCTTGCCCATGTGAGATGGCTATCTCGGTCACACAAATGGTCATCTAGTAAGCCAAGTTGAGTCGACCCATTTGGTTGGTTCACTTCCTTAGCTAATTGATACTCATAATAGGTTTGACTCCCCAGATGCCCATCTTAACAATTGAGATGGCCATTTGTCACTTCTAGACAACCATCTCAACACTTGAGTACTTAATTAAATTGTCATTTGAGATTAAACACTTTAGTGTTTTCAGCCTATTTGTTGCATGAATCAAATACCCAAACACTTTAGTACTTAATTAAATTGTCATTTGAGATTAAACTCCCCTTCTAGGTCGATACCTATGTGTGTGACCCTATAGGTCTCATATTACGTTGGTAATGAATGTTCATAACAACTTATGACATCACAAGCAATGAGTGGTGCCTAGTCGCACATCAATGCTACCCAAGTATATGAAAAGTTGGGGAACAACTTCAACCTGCAATTTGTGTGTGGTGTTATAGTGTTTGTATAGTTCCTTTATCACTGATGTTCATATTAAACTAGTGTCATAAAGCAGTCACCCTCATTATTATTCAATATTGTTTCTTTAACCAAGAGCATTCTGTCTGAGATATATATAAGCTCAATATCACATATTGACTCACATGTGCATGGCCATGCATTTCTCAGTCTCTCTAATCAAGAGACCTAATACATCACACTCTAGTAGGAGGGACAAATGTCATATATATCACTCACAATCAATCCCCATGTGTAAAATTCACCCAATCATCACCGTTATAACAACCCATGTTCCAGGACTGTGTTTGATGATGTCAATGTGTACCCAACGACATGTGTTAAGTATAGTGATTTCAGGTCTAAGAATCATAACCACCACCATCACTATGAGAGATGACTATAACTTCCATGATGATGCCTTCCATGTGTGAGTCTCATGATGGGTCTGTCTGATATAATGTTCTCTAACATGTATTTGTGTGCTTGGTTTGATATCACCATATCATGACTAATGAGATTTAGTCACCAACAAACTCACACTCTGATCCAATGTGTCATTGTTGTCTATCAACTTTCCACAATAACAACTGATCAGGGACATGATGAGAATATGTATATGTACTCTTAACATTTGTATCATCTTATCCATAAGGGTAGTAACTTGAATACATACATCATTGAGTAATATGATTCTATAGACATTTATAATGTTACATCATAATCTAATAACTGAATTACACAAAATAAATTGGAAGCTTGCCTTTTATTAATAATCAAATTGTTTTACATGATATTCCATTACAATCATCATATGATTGGATCTCTAGGCATACATAACCAACAAAGTCTAATTTGTAATAAATTAATTGGTAAAAATACTAAATCACATGTTTATGGTCGTCATTAAATTGTTTGATGTTTTTTCATTTATTTCAAAGTCATGTATATAAATCAATAGAATTTGATTCAGGGAAAGTAGGCCTAAATGTATTACATACACTAACTGGTAAGGGTATGACTTATTATATAAAAGTGAAGGATTTACTTATAAATATTTCTCATAGAGGGAATAATGAATGCAAGAAGCTCAAAAGGAGGCCAATTAATATTAGGAAACTTGAAAATAGATTAAAATGACCGCACATGAGTTGGAAGGAAAGAGTTGACTCAAAATTAACTCAAGTCTAGAGGAATTAATAAATTTTGCTTCAAAATAAACTATGTACCTTAAATTCAATATGTTACAACTTTAATCTTTAGATTGTTATGGAAAATCTCTATATCATGGAGGACTTAACATTCCATACACTGATATTGAGATATTCTTTGGAAAATGGTATATTTAATGGCATTTCTATTCCATGGTGGACTTACTATTCCTTACCATTAGTTTAGAGTACCCTTTAAATAATTTGTGCTAATTGTGATCATCTTATCATGAAGGAGTTAACATTCCTCTCATTTTCAATTAGAAAATATTTTAATATCATTTCTTGATCATATATGGCATTTTGACTATGTGTTAATGTGTTTAATGTGTATATTTGTTTCCTCTCTCCACAAAAATTGGTATTCTTTTTCAATTGACACACTGGGCATACATTTTTCCATCTCCAAATTAAGCATCATATTTAAGGGGAGTATCTCACTAAGTAGGAGTATACCACTAAGGGGAGTCATTTTATCTTCATAACTTTCTATCTTTTTAAGAAGACAATGGGGGAGAAAAATCCATGAGATAAATTAGCTATGAGCAAAGCTATTTAGAAGGGGAGAAATCCATGAGATTAATTGTTAATCAACAAAAAGGTATTTTAAATGTATGCCATTCTAAATTGGCTACTTTCAATTAATATTATGGAAATATTTTTCATCATCAAAAGGAGGGTGATTGTTGGCTTATTGGTTATGTCATACTCAAATTTCAATGATGCAAATATTTCCCAAATTATGTTTCTAGCATGTGTATTAAGTGTTTTCGGTGATTAAGGAACTAATTCAATATCCAACTATAAAGATCATGCAATTTTATAAATGTTTGGATGCTTGTAGACCTAGTTGTACCATAATAATATTTGTATAAGTTTGTTTTCATACACCTTGATAGATATGATGTAAGGACAAGTGTTGATCTTTTGAAGCTTGCCCAAAACCTATCCCACACTCATATGAAGTATTTAGGGTAGTTATAATTCATTAAAAAAGTCATTAGATAGGATTTTCCATTTTTTACATAACATTTTATAGAGTTTTCTCTTAGGAGAAGACTTTGTCGATCGAGATCTACTTGGTCAAGGACTTAAACAATCAGGGAAGAACCATACAATATAATGATTTTTGAGTCATTCTCATTCGAAGTGTGTGTCGACCAAAACCCACTCGATCAAAGACTTTGTCAAATGACAAAGTAGCATCATACCTTGTTGACCAAGAAGATTGATTGACACATAACCATTAGAACCAGTTGACCTCTTAGATAACTTCTCGATTGACAAACTGCTCGACCGAGACAGTCCCGGTCAAATTACTATTGACCGAGAGTGTTTTGGAGATGAATTTTGTTAACAATCAAATTAGCCATTAAAACTCAACCAACCTAATCCTAATGGCTAGTTAACAAATAAGAACACCCTAAACACTACCCATAGTTACCCTAACCACGTGAAAATAATTCCTATATATAGGAGTGGTCTTAGGACATCTAGTATACAACTTTTCAACAAGAATTGACATGCACTTGAGCATACTACAACTTGCAATCTTAGTCAAAGTGTTTACCTTCTACACTTCAAGTTTCTATCAAGCTAGCTTAAGACTTAGCTTAATACTAGTGTCTTTCTCCACCTAATACAGTCTTTCCTAAATTGTGTGGAGTGGATTAGATCACTTGTCTAATGATGCTTAATTTTACATCTTGTGAAGATAATTGTAATTTCAACCTTCTCTTCTTGTTGTCGTGCTACGAATTATTGTTGTTTCTCACTACTTCTAAGTAGAAGTCTATGGTGAAGATCTCTTGGTGCTACTTCTTAGTTGAAGATTTTGACCCAGGTGGTGGAGGTTGATTGAGATCATATCCAAGTCCATGCTATTCTGCACCCGTTAAGAAGAGGTGAGGAACAATGATATTTCATGTAGGTTAAAGAAGAGGTGAAGTGGGTGACCTTCTGGTGGTCCATCAAGGAAGGTGATAATTCTATTTGAGTTGAAAAGGAGGGTTTGTCTTGCTCTTCAAAAAGGCACCACTAAATTTTATGTATTGTGTATATGTATAGAAAAGGAATAAAATGCAAGATTTAGAAATCCTGGTTGGAAACAACTCGGTAGTGGACTAACGTCATTTGACGGAACCACTCTAAATCTATGTACTTTTGTGATTACTTCTTTCGTCCACCAACTTACTTTATATTTCTGCATTCTTTAAGAAAGTTGCAACTAACCATATTTGTGTATAATATCCCAAAAAAATTCCTTTGACTTTATTCACCCCCTCTAGAGTCTTTCATATGGTACCTAAGATAACCCTGAAGTAGGATCTACGGAGGATCACTAGAAACCTGTCAGACACCGATCCACGGGTATTCAGCCTGACGACTTCACGAGTCAATGCTTAGCCAAGTCGTCAATCTCCGACATTCACCCAATGACGACTTGTTGGGGATCCAACAACCAATGAAAGCTTGATGGCTTCATTGATTGATAGCCAAGTAGTTAGCCGGAACCCGACAAAGCGACAACCTGATGGCCCATCCACATCACGACCCTTTGACTGCTGAAGAAAAAGTGGAGCGATCACCAATGAACGGTCAGAGCCATCGACTGACAAGAGAATGGACATAGCAGATTGCACGGAGGTGGTATAGACTAATGGAGACAAAAACATATCAAGAGATAAGGCTTCTACAAAGGATGCCACCACTACAGTTAGTTAAATCACATGCTTCTAGACTTGCCATGCAAGTAAAGTGTATGTATCTAGGTGCCTCAGGTACACAATGAATTTGCCTATATATAGACACCCATGACCTCCAAGAAGAGGAAATTCTTCACTCACCACAAAGTATTGCTATATTTGATGCTCACCCATCAATTAACGGTTTCCAAGGACGAAAGTTAAAGGTTCTGTTGATTGTTCGTGTTTCTCAAGGTCTGAAGGATCTTCTTCAAGAGTACTTCTCGACATTGCCACGACTGAGCTATTTCCAAAGACAAAGGAGGAGGTCTTCATCGACTTTTAGTTCCTTAATAGTTCTTCTCAGTTGTCTCTTCCTCTTTCTTCCCCAATCCATTCAACCTTCTTCATTCATTCATTCATCATGTCTTCATTCACTTGTAAATTTATACTATCATTCTCAATCTTGAGTGGCTAATTCATTTTCTTGGGTTGGGAGTATCCATCACTACGAAAAAAAACAAGCAACTACGAGGAGAATAATACAATAGGTCTTCTAGTGGTGTTGTAGTTAGCATATCTAATACAACAAGTCTAATTATGTATTGTGTGTTATAGATTTAATATGAATAAAGTCATATACAATGGCCCAAAAATATTTTAGTACATAGTGAAACTATAAAAAGTGTTAAGCCCTTGTAATATATTGTAATATGACAACATGATATAGCCCGTTATAATATACCATACTAATATAACATGATTTAACTTGTTCTAATAGTCACATGTTATAACCTATTATAATTGATGCTAATCACAAAACAGACTCTTTGTTGTAATATACCACAACCACAAAGTGAAGTACACTTTTAAAAAGAATATTTTTAATGAAGATAAACATTTTTAATTGATAAATTTAGTTTAATAAATAAATTAGAAATTAGTACAAAACAAATTACTTATAGGAAAGTAAGATAGAGGAATAAGAATTAGAAGCAAAAAATATTTCATTACGAAAAGTACTATCTATTGAGAGAAAAGATGCAGGGAAACATGTTTTCATAGAATAAATTAATACAAGTAAAATATTTTTAATATTTATCTAAATAATTTGTAGAGACGAAAGTTTACAATAAATAATTTACCATACACCTTTTAATGATTCTTAAATGTGATGACATGAATAAACCAAATTTTCTCATTGATTTTCAGTAGAAAACTTTCCTCTTGTCCATAATATTTTCTCGTCATTTCTTTTCCCACCAAGCTTCCTCTTGAGAACAAGACGGAGTAGCGAAAAGTAAAAAGGGAGGGGAAGGAGATCAAGAAATTATTAAATTCTTGTTTGATTATAATTGCATGGTCAAGGGGTCAAGGAGGGAGTATATAGAAAATGTTATCTATTACATGGAAATTTGGGTAGGAGAGAGACTGTCTTTTATAAAATACATGACTTAAAAGTATACTTTTATTTACTTGAATAGTGTATCGAATCAACGAAAATTATTTTAGACATTGATAAAAATAACATGCTCTCATTCTATGATGCATATAAAAAATAATTATAATGAAATATACAGGAGAATATTTGACATATCAAATTTCTTATTATCTCCTTACAATTTTCATCAAGTTCATATAATATAATTTTGTTTTCCTAATTCTGACTATTTTATTGCTTAACTATACATGAATAGTTGAAGGACTCGGGTAAAAATACCATCAAATGAAATTTCATAAGGGATAATAAAGTGAGACAAACAAAATTAGGATCAAATACTTTTTCTCTTTTATATATACATAATGTGTTGTAATTAAGTCAAAATTATGAATATTAGTTTTCCTTTATTTTTATCTTTCCCATATCCTTGAACATGTTTAAAAAAATGAAAGAGGAAGATAAAAAGGAATATCATTCAAAAATATGATTATGGAATAACATAACTTGGGCAAGAATTTTTCCTTTTTCTCTTTTATAGTGTTTAACATAAAAAAGAAAATGTCATTAACCACTTTCTCTCTCCTCATCATTGCTTTACAAAAAGGAATGAAATCTTACCTGATGTATTAGTTTTGAAAATATGAGATAATCAACTTACTTTGATAAATAATAAATTATTTCCCCTTTTCTTTTGTATATACATAAAGAAAACAACATTTAAACCACTTTTTCTCTCTCCTCTAAGAAAGTTTCTCAAAAAGAGTCATACAAGATATTTGATATGAGTTTCAGGGATAATTAATGTTGATCTTGAAATTTGACTCAAAGGATCACAAACGAAAGGTATTTTCCATTTATCTTATCATTTAATGAATAATACTCAAGTTAATAAACCAATTAACAAACTATGAATGAAACTTGTTCAAAACCTATATTTAGTTTCCTAGGAAGGATATTAACTATTTTTTAACCTATGGTCCAAATTTGGGTTTGTTTTGATCATGTTTGACCCAACAAACTAATTAGGAAAGATCTTGTTAAAGTTTTAAATATATTAAATCAAAAAGGTAATCACTGTGTGGATTTAAGAGTAAAATTTTGAGACTCCTTCTCTATAACATGAATCTCTTCGTTCTTTCCTTCACATCACATCCATTCATTCACTTGCGATTTGATGGTGTCCAAGACCTCACCTACCTCCTGTTATATTCACAAGCCTGAAAGTAGTCGAGCGCTTACCTTTCCTTGATCTATCATATCTTCATCTTTTCATGATATTTATTTGCCACTACCTTTGTCTCGCTTCCTCGACTCCAACAAAACCTCACTCATCCCCTCTCTCTGTCAATATAAGAAACACCCAAAGTGTCTCTCTCACCCCTCTATGCGGTGTTGTTGTAATCACTATAAAAGCAAAACCCATCGCTACCTTAGGGTGCCTAAAGCACCGCTTGGCCTCGCTTGTTCCTCCTCCACTACCAATTAGACTCACAGTGCCACAAACCTCCATGACCTACTTGCCTCCTTTTCTCCAGTTATCACCACATCATTTTTGATTCCTCTTCCCCCATCTATCGAATTAAAGCATCAGTGAGAATCCTTGATCATGGTGGTCATTTTTCAATCGTCAGTTTTCTTTAAGATTCCTTTGGTTGTCGTGTCATATAGCTTGCTTTGAGGCTCTTACTGACGTTCATTGTCATGGCACTTTTGTGCTCCTCTGACCTTAGAAACACCTCCAGTCGACCTATAATGCCTTGAGGATTGTTTTCCGACATCCATTGAGATATGTTACAATGTTTTCTCCTACTTTCTAGTCTGACCTTCCCCCTCTCTATTTTCTATTTTTTCACCAAAAAATTGGGCCAAAGTGGTTCTCTTTGTCCTACTTTGGTTCGTTTGACTCTCTGCCTTGGTCATGCAAAAGGATTCATGCCCATCATAATCATTTTTTCTAAGTTGTGGAGTCCCCACCTCCTGGAAGTCGTGGTCATGGCTGTGGATGTGGCAAATTGCCTGGTGCTCTAGTGCATACCAAGGGACGTGTATTGGCTCTATGGTTGTGTAAGGTCATAGTGAATTCACTGGTGGCCTCAATATCTTTAGAAGATCTATTTTTCTCTAGGTTTGAATGAATATCACATGTGGTTGTGAAGCTCTTTGCCATGGATTGAAGGGGAAGATCTCAGGTCATGAAATGACCTTGGCATCACCACGATATTAAATATTTGATTAACAAACTAGGTAAGTTACATGATTTTGATTTTTTGTTTTGTTCTTCCTATGTGTGATTACTTGTTAAGGCTTAATGACAAATTTATCTCATCGATTAAATCGAATGTAATGTGTTTTGTGGTTTTCTCATTTCACCTTTCATTTACTTTGCCTTTAATCGGGATTTTAATTGATGTCACACATATAGTATCATAGATTTTGATTGGTAATGCAAAAAATTTAACTTTTGCATACAACCTCAGAAAATATCAAAAAATTAACATTGGAAAGATATTTTTATGTTCTATCAATTGACTTGTTTTCCTGATTTAAAGTAATTCAATGAACGAAATTACGGTTTAAGTATTATTAACTTATGTACTTGTTATGCTATTAATCTACATTATAGGTAAACTGAGGACTCAATCAAGTAAGACGAATTGAACTAAGGTGGTTCATTTTAGGTAAGTGAGTCACACTTATTTGTCATAAGTAATTTTACTTTATTGATTGTTTATTTATGATTATGCAAATTAGGTGGTTTCACAAATTATGAATGTTTTATTAAAAGGCATTATTCATATTTACCACTGTTTGATTGGTTGTTTATTTATAGTCTATGGTAAAACCCTAATTACAAATATGATTGCAATTGATGAATCATGTTCAATAAGGGAGAAATCCCTATTATGGTTTATGAGGGAGAAATTCCATCATGGTATTAAGAGGGAGAATCCCATTAAGATCAAGATTAAGACTAAGGAAAGTAAATGTTAAAGTTAAGATCTATGTTAATGATGAAAACCATATAATTTTCTAAGTTTTTATATGTGCCTCATTTATGGACCTCCAGAGGTTGTTACGGGCTTCCTAGAATTATGGTCTTCCTAGAAATTATGGGATCCTATGGGGGATTAAGAGAGGTGGCATATATCTACTTTTCCAATTCATTATGTTTAAAGTAATTCAACAAATGCTTAAATAAATCCTTGTTCAAGTTCCTTTTACATCATGTCAATTGTATCTATTTTATGTCTTATAAAGTGTCAAATACTGCTTACTGACATGATGTTTGTTTTGCATGGCTGGGAATGCGATGTCTGCATGACTTGGATCAATTGAAGGATAGAGGGAAATAAAAAAACTAAAATATTTTCAAGCTTTTCCTGGTGGGGTTCCATTTACTAAGTGGATCCAGACTCTTAGATATCTTTTACATTATTCTTAGTCATGTTATTACAAGCCTAGCTTAATAAATTTAGATTTCAAGATGCACTAGTTGTAGTTTCAATGTCCAAAAACTACGTATGAATCTATTTATAATGCATGGTTTTTCATTTACTTTAATTGCAAAGATTATCATATTGTGACATTCCCCTTGAGTAAAATGCTTCCCCTTAATGAAATGCATATGCTTGAAAAGCGGGATGTTACATTTTGGTATAAGAGCAATTTGATAAATGGTCACTAGGAAAATATGATTTTCATAGGCACCCTAGGATGAAAATATGAGATGAGGTAGTGGGATGTACCCCAAAGAAAAGTGAGCATGCCCTAAAATGACTATAATCTACATTCATAGAAGTGACAAGACATGATATGGATAGAGGTTTAGCTAGCATCAACCTAACCTTTGATAATGGGTTACCTTTCCATTCTCAATGGTCATCGACATCTAATTGATAATTAAAGAGGGATGTCATAACCATTAGACTTTTGATGCATTTTCTCCTTTCTTACTAGTCCATGTGGTATGGGACACGTGTATTACTAGGTTTGTGAGAGGTAGCATGAGAAGATCCCACATCTCTGGGTATGCATCTGATGAACACATATCAAGAAATGTAGGAGGTACCTAAAGGCCTAAGTTTAGATAGTCATCTACACCTAATGCTAGAAACTCATGACAAGTTCAAGGTAGTGGTTTCATAATCCCTAAGTACAAGTTGGGAAGAAGACCAAAGTAATGGCTAATTAATGTTGACATAGTTTTTTTTATAAAATTTGGATGTCATGTGTTACATATTTGTTTTCATGGAAAATTTTGAAAATAAATGAACCTTGAAAATGTTAAATATCATTAAATGAATAGGTAAGAAACACTCTAAGGTGTCTAGTAGCCTAAAGAAAATTTCGAGGGTGAAACCTATTTTGAGGTGGGAAGAATCGTCACACCCCAATTTTCACAACTAATTTAAAGTGTACAATATGATTCTATTAAATAAAAATAATTGAAGGACTTAGGTAAAAAGACCATGAAATGAAATTTCTAAAGGGATAATAAAGTGAGACAAATAAAATGATGCTCAAAATACTTCTTTTCTTTTGTAAATACATAATGTGTTGCAATTAACTTAAAAGGATGAATATTAGTTTCTCTTTCTTTTTATCTTTCCCTTATGCCTTGAAAGTGTTTAAAAATAAATAAAAGAGGAAGATATAAATGACAAAAATTCAAACATATGCTTATGGACTAAGTTAACTTGGGCAAAAAAATTTCCTTTTTCTCTTTTATAGCATTTAACATAAAAATAAAGTATCATTAACTACTTTCTCTCTCCTCTTCCTTGGGTTAAAAAAAGGAATCAAAATATAACCCTATGTATGAATTTTGAAAATATAAGATAATCGACTTATAATGACAAATAATAAATGATTTTCCCTTCTCTTTTATATATATATGAAGCAAATAGCATTAATACCTCTTTTTCTCTATCCTCTAAGAAAGTTTCTAAAATAGAGGAATACAAGATGTGTGAATTTTAGGGGATAATTAATTTTGATCTCGAGATTTGACTCAAGGCATCACAAAGGAAAGATATTTTTCATTTGTCTCGTCCTTTAATGCATAATAATCAAGTTAATTAACCAATGAAGAAACTATTGATAAAACTTGTATAAAATCTTAATCTAATTTTCTAGGAAGCATCTAGGCTATGTACTGAATATATGGTCCAAATTAGGGTTTGTTTTGACCATGTTTGATCCTCTAAACTATATAGTAAAGATCTTGATAAAGCTTAAATGTATTTAATAAAAATGTAATCAATGCATCGATTTAAGCTAAAATTATGAGATTTTTACCCTGTCATGTGCTTCTCTTCTTTCTTTCCTTTTTTGCGGGTGACATATGTCTGTCCTCTTGTGATCTGACTACATCCAGGTCATCACATACCTCATGTTATATTCACAAGCCTGAAAACTATTGAGCGCTTTCATTTCCTCAATTCATTCTCTCTCATCTCTCTGTCTTTTCATGATATTTCTTTGTTGCTACATTTTTCTTGCTTCTCTGAATCCAACAAACCCTCATTGATACCCTTTCTCTCCTTCCACATAAGAAACACCAAAGTGGTGCTCTCACCCATCTCTACGGTTCGCCATCACAGCGAAGCTCACCTCTACCTTAGGGTGCCAAAAGCACCACTTGGCCTCGCTTGTTCCTCCTCCACCAACACTTAGACTCTCAGTGCCCCAAACATCCTTGTCTTCTTTCTCTGTTGATCACCACCATGTCTCTAATTCCTTCAACGCCATATATCCAATTAAAGCATCGGTGAACTTCCCTGACCCCTAGTGGTTGTTTTTCAATCATCATTTTTTATGAGATTCCCCTAGTTGTCGTGTCCTATAGCTCACTTTGATGCTCATTCCAGGGTTCATCGTCGAGGTACTTTAGTGCTCCTCCAGCCTCGAAAACACCTCTTTTTGACCTTTTGCACCTTAAGGATAGAGTTATGACATTCATTGAGATATGTCATGATGTTTTCTCCTAGTTTCTAGTTTGACCTTCTCCCTCCCTATTTTCTGGTTTTTCGGAAAAAACCTGGGTTGTGGTGGTTCTCTTTGTCTCACATTGGTGCATTTGACTCTACCTCGGTCACATAGAAGGATTCATGCCCCATAATTTTCATTTGTGCTGGGATGTTGATTCCCCGCGTCTTGGCAGCCACAACCATGGTTGTGGTTGTGGCAGATACTCGGTGCTCTATGCTCAGGTCAGGTCATGGAGAACTCATCGATGGACTCTACATCTCAAGAAGATCTATTTTCAAGGTTTTATTAAAGATAACCTATGGCTATGAAGATGTTCACCATGGATCGAAGGGGAAGATCCCAAGTCATGAAATGACCTAGGCATCCCCATGATATCAATCAGTTGATTAATCATGCAAGGGTAGTTGTGTGATTTGGACTTTTGTTTTGTTTTCCTATGTGCAATTATTTGTTAGGGCTTAATGATGAATTTGTCCTCGTTGATTTAATCAAATCTAACGCGTGCTATGGTTTTCTCAGTCCTTTCACGTTTCATTAACATTGGTTTTTATCGAGATTTTAATTGATGTCATGCATATAGTTTCTTGGGTTCCTATTGGTCTACAATACAAATTTTTTAACTTTTGCATATAACCTTAGAAAAATATGGAAAATATGTGTTGAAAAGATGTTTTGATCTTCTATTAATTTGACTTCTATTCAAATGTTGTCTTTCTTATTAAATCTATTCAATAATTCAATGAATAAAGTTAGAGTTTATGTATTATGAACTTATGGACATGTTATAATATTAATCTAATTAGAGGTAATTTGAGGATTCAATTAATTCAATGGAATTGACCCAAGTTGGTTTGTTTTAGATAAGTCGGTCATGCTTATTTGTCATAAGTAATTTTGGTTTATTGATTGTTTATTTATGACTATGTACATTAGTTGGTTTCATGAATTATGAATGCTTTATCAAAAGACATCATCTATAGTTATCACCATTTGATTGATTATTTATTTATAATATATGGTAACACCATAATTAAAAATATGATTAAAATTAATGAATGAGGTTCGAGAAGGGAGAAATCCCATTATGATCAAGATTAAGACTAAGGAAAGTTAATGTATAAGTTTAAGTCTAAGTTAACAATGAAAATCATAAAATTGGTGAGCTTTTTATATGTGTCTCGTTCATGGACCTCAAAAGGTAATTATGGGCTTTCCTAGCATCATGGGCTTCCTAGAAATTATGGGCTCCTATGGGGCATTAAGAGGGGTGGCATATATCTAAATTTCCAATTCATTATGTTTAAAGTTATTCAATGAATTCTTACAGAAATCCATGTTCAAGTTCCTTTTACTTCATGTGGACTATATTTATGTTATGTCTTAGAAAATAACAAATACCTCTTACTGACGTTATGTTTGGTTTTCATGGCTATGGACATGATGTGTGTAGGTCTTTGAGCAATTGAAAGATAGAAAGGACAATCAAGAACTAGAAGATTTTCAAGCTTTGCTTGGAGGGATGCCATTTACTAAGTCGATCCAGACTCTTAGATATCTTTTACATTATTCTTAGTCATGTTATTTCTAGCCTACTTAATATATTTAGATTTCAAGATGCGCCAGTTGTAGTTTCCATGGCCAAAAACTATGTATGAATTTGTTTCCAATTAATGCATGGTGTTTCATTTAACTTAATTGCAAAGATTATCATGTTGTGACATCCCCCTTGAGTAAAATGCTTACGCTGAGTGAAATGTATATGTTTGAAAGTGTGATATTACACAAATTCTTGAAGAGTACTTAAACTAAAATGAAGTCACTTTTGAAGAGAAGCTTCTTACAAGAGAGTAATATTTAAAATGGATCCATTTTATTTTTAATAAAAAATTAAATGCTAATGAAATGTTTGTACACTTCTTCTTTAATTTTAATTTTCAAAACACATAATTTTCTATTAACATATCATTAATTGTGGCTTTAAGGTGGCATGATACTCTATAAGACCAATAAATCGCTTGGCATATTATTTTTTAGAAATATCCTTTCCAAAGGAAAAAATAAATGTATACTTTTTTTTGGTCGGTAAAAAAACTTTATTGCTATAAAATAATCCAAAACTTTGGGTACAAGAAATGCACCCTACATCTAGGATAGACATCCAGAGAGAACCAAAAGTCCAAAATATGGACCTCACAAAAGGTAAAGAAATGCTAACATGAAAGTCAAGATATCCTATACTAACCTGCCTAGCAGCTACAACACTGCTTACAAGAGACCAAAGAATCAACTAACAATAATAACACCTTCAAAGTGTGACCTCTAGCCTCCTGAAGTAGGCATACACTACTAGGATAGCTAGTACTATCAAACCAGAACAGTCATTTGGCTCTTCCTTACCAATCCAGATAGGCTTCCAAGCTGCAAAACTCATGTTCAAAGACCCTTCAATGGAAAAGATTACATACCCATATACATGGAACATGAGAACCTCCCTATCCTCCATACACGTTATTCTCATATCCTGAAAGGATGGATTCTATAGAGATTCATATCGATGTTCAAAGATCAAATCAATACATCTCCAGAACTTTGAGCAAGCATATGCCTCCATAGAAGCAAGAAGAACTAGAAACAGAAAGACAGACAGAGAAGATCTAGCCAACCTTCTTCCTTCCTGACTTCTTCTTCCTTTTAGACCAAGATTGGTCATAGTCCATGTACTTTGAGTCCCATTGATCTGATTCAAAATCAGATTCATTAGACCACACTTTTTTGAATAGGTTTTCCTTCCTAACCTGTTGCTGAGTTGAGAACTCACTGCTGCTCCAAATCCTATTTAGCATCCAAGACTCAGAATCTAAAGCTTCCTTGCCACTTCTGGCTATCTCCAGTTCCCATCCTAAATCCAAACCACTCAAATTGCAAATAGGAGAACTTCCAACCATGTCGGGCTCTACCATTTGAATGACAGTAGCAGGAGGTTGAGAAATGGAGAACTCTCATTCACTGTCAATGATAGTGTCCTTAACCTGTTGAGATATGAACTCTCAGAGGTTATCATCTACCTCAAGTTGGTTATCACAAGCACTACTAACGGGACTCTCCTTGCAGATCAACTTAATAGGATTGGATGGTTCCTTGGCATTTTGTCGAGCAGTTGGCTTGCCTAATTTGACGTGGATATCCTTCTCTGGTGGGGGCTTCCTCAGCTTCAGGGGACACAACATCCCTCTGTGTCCAAACTTCTTACAGCTAGGGCAGACTACCAGTCGTGCAATCGGCTCCACCTTCAAGATCTTTGAGGAAGAATCCACCTCCACCAGTACGGTTCTTGGAAGCTTAGCTTCACTACTAAGCTTGACACAGACCAGGGCATCACTAAGGCATCCAGAAACAACCGATTGATCATCAAAGTCAACTGGAACTCCCATGGTGCTTGCAACACAGGCAATGTGTCGCTTGGTCCACGACAGTCCAGGGTTCTCAATCTTAGCCCAGATTGGAACCCGTGAGAAAGAAAGAGCCTGAAGAGATGACCCTGGATTCCATGAATGGACAACTAGCAGAGATCCATCCATGAACCAAGGGTCTTCATCGAGCACCCGCTCCTTCTCTCTTTCAGTCAGCATTTTGATAATGTAGCCTTCACGCCCTTCAGTGATAACTTCAACTAGACCACTAGGGTGTCACAACCTCTGAATCCATCCACTAAGCTGGCCACTGAAAGGCTTCCTACCCATGAATTGAACTGAGAGATACTCCTCCCACGTCAGGATGGATCACTCCTGGCTCGAGATTGAGGCACACTTCATGCCTTCCTTTAGTGTCGGCTCAAGGAAATCAATTTGATCCGATGAAATCTCTACCCTACCTTACCTACTGGGTCTAGGACCTTCATCAAAACAAATCATGTATGACTTGGGGTGGCTGGTGGCGGCGACATCTTAAGCCCTAGCCAACGAGAGATCTGGGTTGACTTGGTTCCTTCTCCATCGACCTCTAGTTGGCCGAGTAGAGGAGCCGATGAAGGCTCAGCAGCAGATTGCCCCCTTCCTCCTCTCACACTAGATTGTCACCGTCGCCCTCACCCTCTCCCACCTCTTCCATGTGCCATAACCTTAATCTTGATAAATTAAATGTATACTTTAATTTGAGCGTCACATATTTTTCAAGAGATCCATTAGCCATAGTTGATGTTCAAAAAATGATGGGATGAAACAACAAAGATTGATTATTGTGTGCAATATACAATATACTAGTGCATTCTATACTTGAAAATTTTAGAGTGATATTGAAACTATGCAATATATGGTATACAATAATTGTCCATTTGAATTAAAACCATAAATTCAATTTCCTCCAACACGTGAAAAAAATGGAGGTACATATTTACCTTTTTGAAATAGAACCAACATGAATTGACATATATAGATGACTATTTGGATTTTTTTTATTTCCAAGAAGCACATTATTTTAATATCTTTTTATTATAAATGATACAACATAGTTTTTTAGGAATAAAATGACTTGAAATCTATGATTTTCGTTTTTTCTACTACTTGGCTCATGCATGTAAAAAAATCAAATATTTCATATTATAACATTTTCATTGCCTATTTCAGAAAATAACATATAGGTAAATACTTATATAGTTGTGATGAATGAAGAGTAAAAAATTAAGAAAGAAATCTAATTGAGTTCATTTAATAAAAAATAATTTACCACATTTGAAATGGAAATGGATGAATTTAATGTTTGGGGAGAGTGAGTGAGACAGTTGGTTGTCATTAAGGATCTAACTATAACTTTTATTTTTAAATGAATTCATGTAAATGCAGGAATAGACATGCGAGACATTTTTATAGAGAGAATGAATTTATGGCTACAATTTCATTTTAAAATCAAGTATTCATGCATAAATATTCTTCTTAAATCAGTATGAAATACACTAGTTTGGAGTTTGTCTCTCTCTACCCTATTGTCAAAACCAAGGAATGCAGATATAACACTTATTTTTAAATATATTCAAATAATCTTTTCAAAAAAGACTTTTACATCAAAAAACATTATATTATATTTCAATAAATAAATATTTTACAAATTCATACATGGTAAATATAAAGAGATCAATCATCAAAATTCAAAAATACTTATAAATATTAGCCTAGAAAACATACTTTTTATCCTTTCAAACTCATTTGTGCTATTGGTAATGTGACGCCATTTCCATGCATGCACACTACCACTAAACATTTTTATAATATTATTCTTTCTATGATATGTTTTATTAATTCTTTTTATCATTAAAATGAAAGATAATTAAATTCCTTTTATATTTTGCACATTGTTTAATTTAAAACTTATAGGTGACATTGGAATTAGAGGATTCAATATGTTTTCTCTTTATTTGTTAATTCTATCTCTCTCTCCTCACAATTTATCCTTATTTTTAGTACTTTTAACCCATTCTCTCTACAATTGAAACATTAGTCTCATTTTCCAACTCTAACTCATCCCAAATAATTGATTCCACCCTATAATTTATACTTGATTCCACCCTATAATTTTTAGTCTACTTCTTTCCCAAAATTCATTATAGATGTCTCATTTCATTTTAGAAAATCAGTAAAGCTTGTTTTATTTTATTCATATCTAAACTAATTTTCCATTAAAATCTATTTGTTTTCCAACCCTTTCTCACAAAGAACCACTCAACATTGCCAAAATAATTATGCATTCCTTTTTTATTGATCTTTATTCTTCACAACATTTGAATTCATCACATGATTTTTTGTACCTCTCTCTTATGCCTCCTCTTCTTCTATTTTTTCCAATTTTAAAGGCAACTACCCTTTATAATTCATTGACACTACATTTTGTTTTCCTATTGTGCATTCTTTGTTATGTTACACATATTAATAAGTTGATTTAAGTACAGTTTTTTGTTATCTTTTTTAAATAGAATGTACCAACAAGAAGCATATCAGTTCAAATTTCGAACATTCTCCATCGTCTCCCACATTTTCTCATGATGTTTCTTAGTTGTCACCTATCTCTCTCTATCTACTCATGGTGATTGCCTCTAAGACAAGTATCTAACTCTTCCACTAAAACAAAATCATGACCCCATTCTTTCCAAGTTGTATTGAGTTTTTAAATAAAAGTATCTATATGTCTCGTCTTGCATATATATTCACTTTCAAGTTTTTATTTTTATAGTTACTTCGTAAGACAAATTCCTAGGATCTTTTGATACCAACAAAATATCTAACACAAACTCCTAATGAAGCTAATTTTAACCTAACATATACCATCTCTCTCCTCTTGACCATACTATTGTTGGTATGTATGCCCTGAGTGCCAATCATGGGGTGATTGGTGGGATACATTAAGATTGATTTGATAAACATCAAAGACAAGCTTCCAATTAATTCTGGTTCAGTCAGTTATCAGATAATGACAGAACAGATTGACTGTATAGAGAATGACAATGCTCAATGACGTATGCCTTCAAGTATGTGACTTGAATGATGAGATCATACGGATGTTAAGAGTGTGTACATTCTTGTTATGTCCCTAGTCGAATGTCATTGTGGAAGGTTGATAGACAACAATGACACACAAGACTAGATTGTGTGTTGGTTGATGATAGAATCTCAATAGTCATGATATAGTGATATCAAACCAAGCACATAGGTACTTGTTAGAGAACAAGTGTATCACATAGACCCAACATGAGAGTGACATATGGAACCATGACTTGGTAGTCACAGTCAGCTCTCACAGTGATGGTGGTGAGTGTGATTCTTTGACCTAAAATCACTACACTCAACACATGTCTTTGGGTACACTTTGACATCATCAAATGCAGTCCAGAAATATAGATTGTTATAAAGGTGATTATTGGGTGACTTTGACCCATGGGGCTTTTAAGGGGTGAGTGATAGATATGGGATTTCTCCCTCCTGATGGAGTTTGATGTCCATGGCCACTTGATGAGTAGGACTGTGAAAGGCATGTGCATGCATGTGTGAATCAATAAGTGATATTGATGTCACACATATCTCATCCAGTCAGCTCTAAGACCAAGGAAGTGAATGAACGTTGAAAGGATGACTGTTCCATGCCTTGAGTTCATTCGGGATATCAGTGACAAAGGATTTATACATTCACTGTAACAGATTGTAGGATTGAAAGTTGTTCTCAAACTTTCCTTTTCACTTGGGTAGCACTAATGTGCGACTAGGCACCGCTCTTTGCTTGTGAAGTCATAAGTGTTATGGACTTTCATTGCCAACGTGAAATGGGCTTGTAGGGTCACAAACATAGGATTTAACCTGGAAGAGGAGTTTATCCAGGAATGATGTTTAGATTGTTTACTAAATGTGTTTAGTAGTTCAATTAAACATTCAATCAATTGACTTGAGTCAGAATCACCAAGTTTAAGAGTTGGACTAACTGATTTGGGTGTCTGACTGCATTGACTGATTTTTGCACAACCTAGACTGCCAACCGACCGGTTCAAACTGTTGAACCGATCGGCTTAGGGTCAAGTGAGATGACCAGTTCAAGTGTTGAACTGATCAGTTCAACTGGACCAAACAAGCCAATTTGGGAAAGTTAGGTTGATAAGAAAATATTTTCATTTTGCTTGTACAATTCGATTGGTACAAGTATTGATCTTAGGATTAATTGGAAACAGAAAGAAGAAAGTCAATTGAGAACTGCCATGGGAAGTGAATCGACCGGTTCATGAATGAACTGATCGGTTCAACTCCCCAAATGACTGATTCATGAGATAAAACGATCAATTCAGTCCCCAAACAATAGGTTCATTTGTGAAATGATCGGTTTACCTGCCGCAGTGTATCAATTTGTGGAAATTCCAGACCCTTCTACTCCCACTTTAGTCTCACATTGCCCCGGGCTAAGAACCCTGACCCTGACCCCTGCTATATATAGAGGGATACTGGGGGCTTCTCAAGAACAACTCAAAACATCAGTTTCTCTACAAAGTTGTCCTCTCTGGTTGTGGTAACTGAGAGAGCCCAAGCAAGTTCTACCCGAGTAGGGAGGCACAGTGAGGGAAAGACAACTGTAGGATGACAACTGTTGGTGGGAGAGCATGTCAGTGACTAGTACCCCAATTGAAGGGGAGGACTCCTTCCAGTTTCCTGTAGGACAGGATGACTGGAGTACTCGGTGGTCCGTGTGGACTACTACATAGGCAGGAGATTTCTGTCTCTCAGAGGACAACGGTCAATTCGTCAGTCCGGGTGAGACCAGGAGCTGCATAGACGCCGTCCAAGACCAGAGGTGAAGACTGTGCTAGTTGTAAGGTCACATCGCCGAGCAAGCCTCGGGATAAGGTACACCTCTACAAACCATCCTTCCTACCATATAGATGTTGACGAGATCTATTTGGGTTCTGGGTTAGGGGAGATAATTTTTATTTCTGCTACCATCTCTGCCTCCCCTAAAACCCAACAGTGGTATTAGAGCCATGTCAACTTTCTATACTTTAGGATAATCTATGTGATCGGTTTTTTGGTTTGTCGCCTTTTATTTATTGCATACAATGTGAATAATTAATTGGCTTTATGCATGTCCAATATAAATCCACAAAATCCCTACATATACATATATGATATGATATACAAATTCACTCGATGTGCGTCACCCTTAAATGGTTTCTGTGGTGATTGTAGCATGATTATGGCCATAAACCCTAAATCTGTGTGTGGTTGATTGGGGTTGCTTGCATCTCGGTCTGTGCACAGATTCCCTATCTCATATTCCTAATGTAACTCGAGATAACTCGAGAATTCTTTCCTACCTTTGCTTCCCTCAAATGTAACTCGGGGTTTCCCAATGCAAATATAAATAGGATTAGTTTATATTTCCTGTTATGTCAAAGAATGGCGGACACCTGGAGGATCAAGATGATCATCTCGGGCATGAGACTATCGGCTGGTGGACCAAGGTGGCTGGTTCCTTGGGTGAGATGAGCATGTGGCAAACTGAGGAGATGCACGAAGACCAGTGAACGGATCGGCTGGAGGCGATAGTCGATCGACTGGTGGCACCCAACCGACCGGCCTGATGGCGAGCCGATCAATCATGGAGATGAGTTGATCAAACCCAGAATGGAAAAGCGCAAAGTTCATCTTATACAGGTTGCATGTGATGTGGACCTAGATGACCGTAATTCCTCTTGGCTCAAGGAATCACATTAGGATGGCCATAATCATCACGTTTTATCGTTTCACATGTTTTTTGTGGGATATAGCATTTATATGATATGTACTATATATTGTGGTGATTGGATATGTATATGTACCTATAAAACCAAATCCCTCAATAAATATTAAGTTTTAGATGCCTTCCAAATGCAACACATGTGGAAAGCTTGATCGACCAAGTGTGGGCACGCCCTAGCATGGTGCACCATCTATCTCATGGAAGTCTGAAGGATGGATATGTGGGTCTGCCCTAGCAGGGTGCATATTCATCGTGTAGGCTTTGGGTCAGACATAACAAGGTGACCTAGATAGGATCTAGCACCTTGAGGCATTGAGGTGATCATGGCAAGGAGTTTTGCATGACATCTTTCAAGAGTTGCATATTATGCAATTGGTAAGAGTTGCCTACCTGGACGATCTATGTTGTGGGTGACAGCCCTAGCTAGTCCATGACTGAGACGATTTTGGGATCTTGACCCACTAGAAGGTTGTATGCTACAATCTTCCAAATTGATGGTGAGGGATATCAATTTGAACAAAAATAGTGGGAGTGATAATAATTAAAGTCCTAATTATATCGTAAAACTTTTTCAAATCAATCAAATAAGTCAAAAATGACTTTTTGGACTAAATTGCATATATTTCCTTTTTGTAAGAAATGGCCAGAAACAAAAATCACTTTCTTTGTGATTGGTCCTTGAGACAGACAAACTAAAATGGGAATAATTCCACGAATGATTAGGACGTTGAGAAGTGTTCTCAATCGAAGAGAAAAAGCTCTAAGTCCTAGTTATACCAGAACCAGATGAACTCACTCCCACTACACCAAAGGCTGGAAGGGATGCTTACTGGAAGCATACCGAGGATGCCATTGATATGGAGTGCGTAATGTTGTGTTCTCTAAACTATGAGCTGAACAGACAACAAGAGACATATGATGTCTCTAAGATATTGTCCTAGTATGTCAGGACAGAAGGGGATCCAGTAGGTCCTCACACACTCAATGTGATTGGGTATGTGGAGAACCTCACTATACTAGGATTCCTTCTGCGCCAAGAGTTGGCTACTAGTATGATACTACAAATGTTGTGGGAATCATACAGTTCTTGATGAACTACAACATGAACAACTTTGACAAGCATTGACAGAGTTGTTGGGCATGTTGAGGACATTCGAGGCATAGATGAAGAAAGACAAACCCTAATTTGTGATGTTGATCAGTAGAAAGAAGGGTAAGTTTTAAAGGCAAGGTCAAGGGCAAAGCAAAGAAGGGTTCTGATGCTAGCCAACAACCCAAGTCATCTTCAGCCTCAAGGCATATGGGAAGGGTCAACGAGGGAGGAGAAATTGCCCTCTATATCTAGAAGAACAAAAGAAGATGAAAGGAGGGGATAGAGATCTCCACCATAGGTATCATGAAATAAACACTTCATTATCTGAGGTATATGATACCAAGATGAAGATCTGACATATATGATATGCAAGATCTAAAAAGAAGTGATGGCCTTTGTGAAAGGACCAAGAAAGGAGTACTCATCATTGGAGAAATTGTTGCTGCCATAGATAGGAGTACCTTTTAGTTTATTTCAGCCTAAAGGGCATGAAATAGAGTTGAGACCTGCTATTTCAATTTGTCAACAGAAACACTTTATTGTTGCATCTTGTAGTGACAGGATGGCTATCAATATAGTTGATGTTTCAATTTCAAATATGTGATCTTTGTGGTAATACCTTATTTATCTTGTGGTACTTGATATGCATAAGATAAAATGATACCTAAAAGTTATTAACTACTCAAAAAAATAATTAGCATTATCATGGGAATTTATTTCTGGTTCCATATTGATGGATAAAGCTAGACTCTTTTGGTTGTGAACCATTAAGAGACATGAATATCTTGGACATGATGACAAGTCAATCTTCACTAGATGTAATGGGAGAATGATTATCCTATTTGGTATAATACATATGATGTACCTATTGGAGAAAATGCTAATACTTCAAATGGTGTTTAGAGAAATACTAATATGAATATCTTGAAGTGTTCAACAAGATCATGAATGAAGTACAAATTTGGTAAAAGTAATAATTCTTGATGTGATCAATGAATGTTATACTGAAACCAAATGTTTGAGAATCTTATGTGTGATTATGATAGTGTATCATAGAGAACTCATGATTAAGGCATAGTGATGTCTAAATCAAAAGGGGTCATACTCTAAGGAGTTAGAGGATGATTATCAAATAACTAAATTCTTCTTAAAATAGAGAATACCTTACACTAATAAAAGATATTAAGAATCACAAAGTGTTGTGAGTTCACAAATTCCTTAATAGATACACCTCAAATATCTATATGATGAGTCGGTCATATGATTAGTCAACAATGTAGATGATGTTGAGGAACCGGATTTTGAGTTATGGTTTTTTACCATAAGATCCTAACTGACTTTCATGTGAACCATAAGGTATGACCTTAGTGGTAGCACCCATTGGGATAAAATCCATAAGTACGAATGAGTCTTAAGCGTTAAGACACATGGATACCATTTTGAGAAGGATCATGCTTGTTGATTGCAATTTAATGACTAAGACATTTGGCATATGTATATTAAAACTGCATTCCTATGAGGAATAAGACAAAGATGTATACGTGACACAACCTATAAGGTTTATGAATCCATTAATGCAAATGAAGTCCATAAATTACAATGGACTAATCAATGTGATTGATTGAGTACAAGCAATTCAAAACTGGAATCTTTATTTTGATAATATAGTCAAAGGGTTTGACTGATATGACAAAGATAAAGAAGGGATCTGTGATTTATTGGGAGCATATTTACATTCCACATGTTGATAAAGAATGAGATGTTCTAGAAAGGAATCCTTTATGGAAATTATCTTTAGGAAAGATAGAGATGTTTCCTATGTGATAGGAATAGAGACCTATAGAGATAGTTCTTGAAAGCCTCTTGACCTGGAAAAGAGAGAGCATACATTGGCAATCTGTACTGAAGGGTTCAGTATACACAGATTCAGTGGTAGAAAACTTGTCCATGTTCCTTGGGTATCCCAGAGCCAAGTATCCCAATTCTTATGAAGAATGGGAACACAAAGAATAGATATGGATCTATCATGTATGTAATCATCCTGTTATCTTGCATGTATGGACATAGAAAGAATAAAATGAATTTATCATCTTGTATGTAGAACATGACAATATGATATGATCATCCTGATAACTCGTATGTGGGACATGACGAGTGGATGTCTGTCTAGTTCTAGTAAGGGTTACTGGAATGCCATGAGAACTTGATAAGTACTTGAGAAGTACTAGTTCTATGGAAATAAGGAAGAGTTCACTGTAAAGAGTTACATTGATGCAAACTTCCAGAAAAGACAGAAAATTTATTGCAAAATATATATGGGATATATAAAAGTGAATGTGTTGAAGATTGGAAACGTTCCAATAAAGCCATTTTAAAAGGAAATGCCAAGTATCCATGGGTTGCAGAACAGCAGTATATACTATATGGATATGGGAGTTCATAGGAGAAGAACTTATAGATATTTCGGTCATTAATGACAAGTAAGGAGTGCCTGGTCATGCAATGAGGCTGCAGGTTAGCAAAGGAATATTTTATCGCATATTACGACAACTCCATCTCATACGTATGGCATACAACGAAGATTTTAGAGACATGCAATAATACTGACTTAGGCAAAGTGTTGCCATAACTCACTGTGTTAGCACTAAAGCACAATAACATTTGGGACATGTTTGAAGATCACTAAGAATATGATTCTGGGGTGATTGGCTCGCAGTACAAGTGGGAGTCTATTGGTATGTATGCCCTGAGAGATAATCATGGGGTGATTGGTGGGATACATTCAGATTGATTTGATAAACATCAAAGGCAAGATTCCAATTCATTCTGGTTCAGTCGGTTATGAGATAATGATAGAATAGATTGAATGTCTAGAGAATGACAATGTTCAATGACGTATGCCTTCAAGTACGTGACTTGAACGATGAGATCATACAGATATTAAGAGATTGTACATTCTTGTTATGTCCCTAGTCGGATGTCATTGTGGAAGGTTGATAGACAACAATGACACACAAGACTAGATTATGTGTTGGTTGATGACAGAATCTCATTAGTCATGATATAGTGATATCAAACCAAGCACATAGGTACTTGTTAGAGAACAAGTGTATCAGATAGACCCACAGTGAGAGTGACACATGGAACCATGACTTGGTAGTCATAGTCAGCTCTCACAATGATGGTGGTGAGTGTGATTCTTTGACCTAAAATCACTACACTCAACACATGTCATTGGGTACACTTTGACATCATCAAACATAGTCCTAAAATATAGATTGTTATAAAGGTGATGATTGGGTGACTTTGAGACATGGGGCTTTTGAGGGGTAAGTGATAGATATGGGATTTGTCCCTCGTGAGGGAGTTTGATGTCCATGGTCACTTGATGAGTAGGACTGAGAAAGGCATGTGCATGCATGTGTGAATCAATATGTGATATTGATGTCACACATATCTCATCCAGTTTTCTCTGAGATCAAGGAAGTGAATGAACGTCGAAAGGATGATTGTTTCATGCCTTGAGTTCATTCGGGATATCAGTGACAAAGGAATTATACATTCACTGTAACACCAGTCACGGATTTTAGGATTGAAAGTTGTTCTCCAACTTTTTGTTTCACTTGGGTAGCATTGATGTGCGACTAGGCACCGCTCTTTTCTTGTGAAGTCATAAGTGTTATGGACTTTCACTACCAACGTGAAATGGGCATGTAGGGTCACACATAGGATTTAACCTGGAAGAGAAGTTTCTCCACGAATGATGTTTAGATTGTTTAATAAATGTTTTTAGTATTTCAATTAAAAATTCAATCAATTGACTTGACTCAAAATCACCAAGTTCAAGTGTTGGACTAACTGATTTGGGTGTCAGATTGATTGAGAACTGCATTGACTGATTTCTGCACAACCTAGACTGCCAACCGACCGGTTCAAACTGTTGAACCGACTGGATCAGGGTCAAGTGAGATGACCGGTTCAAGTGTTGAATTGATCGGTTCATCTAGACCAAACGAGCCAGTTTGGGAAAGTTAGGTTGGTGAAAAAATATTTTCATTTCGCTTGTAGAATTTGATTGGGAGAACTATTGATCTTTGGATTAATTGGAAACGGAAAGAAGAAAGTCAATTGGGAACTGCCCTGGGAAGTGAAACGAAGAGTTCATGAATGAACCGATTGGTTCAGCTCCCCAAACGATCGGTTCATGAGATGAAATGATCGGTCCAGTCCCCAAATGATTGGTTTGTTTGTGAAATGACCGGTTCACCTATCGCAGTGTATCGATTCGTTGAAATTCCAAACCCTTCTACTCCCACTTTAGTCTCGCATTGCCCAAGGCTGAGAACCCTGACCCTGACCCATCCTATATATGGAGAGGTACTGGGGGCTTCTCAATAACAACTCAGAACATCAGTTTCTCTACAAAGTTGTCCTCTCTAGTTGTGGTAACTGAGAGAGCCCAAGCAAGTGTTACCCGACTAGGGAGGCACAGTGAGGGAAAGATAACTGCAGGATGACAACTAGTGGTGGGAGAGCATGTCAGTGACTAGTACATTGACAGAAGGGAATAACTCCTTCCAGTGTCCTATAGGATAGGACGACTAGAGTTCTCGGTGGTCTGTGTGGACTACTACAGAGGCGGGAGATTTCTACCGCTCAGAGGACAGCCGTCAATCTGTCAGTTTGGGTGCGACCAGGAGCTGCACAGATGCCATCCAAGATCGGAGGTGAAGACCGTGCTATCTGGGAGGTAACGTTATCGAGCAAGCCTCGGGACAAGGTACGCCTCTACAAACCATCCTTCCTATTGTATAGATGTTGACGAGATCTCTTTGGGTTCTGGGTTTGGGGAGAAATTTTTTGTTTCCGCTGCCATCTCTGCCTCCCCTAAAACCCAACAACTATCTCTTGTCAAATATATCTCAACTATTTGATTCCATCTCTCTCTTTTTGTACACTTTCAATAAACAACCATTTTCCATATTTTGTACCAGATCACACTTAATTTATTTGAAAAATACATTTCCCTCTGAGTAGATTTCTGTACTACAAGTCTAATTTCTATAGTTATTCTAAATATATTTCCCTATAGTTAAATAAGTGTGTGGTAAAATATATTTCATTTCAAATAAATACTTATTCAGGAATTATAGTTCCCTTTGTGAATATAGATTCCCTTGCATAAAAATTTCCCTACAAGTACATTTTCTGTTGAAATTTTATAACCTTCCTATAAAATTCATGTGAATGTAATGATATTTAAATAAATTTGTCTAATGCATAACAAATTGATCTAGACATGTTGTTTCCTAGTTAGTACATATGTTTTGAAAAATATACTTCACTAAACAAAATTTCAATTCTTTATACATAAATAATTTCCTTCCACATATTTTTATTTTAAGAATCTATTTCCCTCCCAAATAAAATTTTCATACCATATAATGGCATGTCTACATTTACCGCCAAGAGTTGCCTCTCCTCCAAAATACATTTTTACCTAATATGTTACTACTATATCAAGATATTAAGTATTCCTCTTCATAAGATCTCCATATTGCAAGAGACCAACAACCTCAGATGATACTTAGGAGTACCTATCATCCACACCAGAGTTAACATCCACCTATATGGATGTATTACACAACGAAAATTCAAAGATTATCTCTTGGTTCATGAAGATATTATCCTTTTCAGGTCATGTGTACCTTGTGAAAGCCACGTAGGATGCCATTCCCACATACATTATGAAAACAAAAATCCTACTTTTATCCCTATGTGATTAAATTGACGAGGCTATTAGATGCTTCATTTGAGGTGACAACCATAAGGCTGCCTCATTTCTCTTGTGACATGGAACAAGGTCACCACATACAAGAATAATGAGTGATTCAGTCTGAAAACCATGCGCGAGTGGAACATGGCACTTGCCCAGAAGAACATATGGGATCTAACCTACAATACAAACATAGCCTTGCCTCACACCTTGTATAGAAAATTTAGAAACCATTAAGAGGGGTAGAGAATACAAGCCTCAAGTTTGTCTAAAGTGGCGATTGAAGGGAAGCAATTTATAATGAACCAGTCACACATGATTCTATTGTATGACAATTCTGTTAATGTCTGGGATGATAGATGGTTGGAGAAGCAGCACACAATTAAGGAGTTCATTACCCGACCCATCCTTGAGGAGCATGTTGATTTGATAGTCAATAACATGATCAATTTGAATGGGGAATGGGACAAGAGGTTTCTCAAGTGATGATTACCTAAAGATTATGTGCAGGCCATAATGAACACAACCCTCCCTGTTGATAATAATTTACCAGGAATGTGTACCTAGGAGATCTTCAAATATGGAAACTAGACCACCAAATCAGCATACAAGGTGCTTCGGGCCAATAGGGACATAAATGGCAGGGAGCATGATTTGTACCATTAAAACCAAATTCGCACCTTGTGTCTAACTAATGATGTGGACGACACTTCACAACATGATCCTAACCAATAATAGGAGATCTTGGTACCCTTGATGTGAAGACCATGATAAATGCAATCAAGGACTACATCCATGTCAAATACATGTGGGAACGCTTGATCCCAAATATTGTGCATCCTATCTTCTTTGCACCCACCCGCACTAATGATTGGCTGACTAAAACAATAACTAGGGAGATGCTCAATGCATCCAACTTATGATAGGTTGTTAGTACATCTTAAGATGTATGAATAAACGTGTATTGGAGGACCAAAGAATGAACATCGAACATCAAGCTCAATATATCACCAGGATGGTTGTTGATGTTGTCACAACTTGGGAAGAAGACCCCAGATAGGCTACCCAAGTAGTACATCAGTGGACTAGACCCGATGAAGGATGGATCAAGATCAACACTGATGCGGCTACTAGTAAGAACGTATTTGTTGTTGTAGAGATCCCCATGTGTAGAGAATGAAAATGGATCATAGGTGTGACCGAATTGATTCATACAACTGAACCCATAATGGTTGAACTAGACGACATCCACCTTGTCCTTAAACATGCTAATCGTGTGATTATCTACAAGTTGTGGAAATGATCAGAGGGAACAACCAAGATTTCCCCAAATACACCAATGAGATAGCAACGATACAAAAGTATGTAGGTGACTTCAGATCCTTGAAATTGAGCACTAGGGAAACCAACAAGGTCATTGACATGCTAGTCAAGATGTAGCTCAAGAACCCTAGGTGAGACTTTATGAATGTCAGGCCCCTGAGTGTAATAAGAAATATCATAGCTTACGCTATATGTAATAGTAGTAGTATGACCATGTTTACTTTTGAAAATATTATTAGTGCTTATAGCCCTTTGACTTGATTGCTCGCAAGAGGAGGGGGGATGAATAAGATTGCCTCCTGACTTGTCTAAAAAATGTTTTCATATGTTGAATATATACAATCAAATGTAATGAAAACTTTTATTGTTCTTAATTATAAAATCTTTTCCATTAAGTTATCTATCTATAATCTTAAGTCAAATAGAAACTGCAATTATATTGGGTGTGTTTTAGACAACAATAATTCATGTCCCTATATTCATATAAAAAACAATACTTATCAATATTTCCCCCTCCTTATTTCCTCAATGAAAAATATCCTCACAACACTTCATAACATGTTTTTATTCCCCTCCCCCACCTCTACCTATCTCCTTTCCATTCCTCTTCCCCTTTCTCCCTCATCACACACAAAAGACAGGCTTTGTCCTATAATTGATAGAACTTCTAGGTCATCAATGCCATTGATTCACATCAAGATACTAACATTTCCAAGCAAATATGGGATCCATTTGGACCATGTAGATCTCCTAGACAATGTACTCTAGGTGATTCTTCTATTGTTCCAATTAGGACTATAAATGGTTACAAATACACCTTCATACCCACAAACCCATACCCTTAAAACATGTCATGGGTATACTTTTATATAAAGATGTACACACTTACCCTTATACTCTTATACCCATACTTATTTGGTATGTAAATGGTTTTATGTATATACATACCCATTACACATGTATATTCTATATTCATTGTTACAACGTATATACATACCCATTATACTTGTATGTCTTGTATTTTGTGTCATAAAATCAAAGTTTATTATGTATAAGTTGCAGTAGAATAAAGATGACATGCTAAGGGCCTTTGGTAACCCAAACTATTTGACAACTAATGAATTTTAATTTAGTTTATACCTAACAAAATAGGGCCAGCCTTCTCACGAAAACCCACATACAGATTAACATCAGGTTTACTTTTACATACCCCTTTAGTAAAATGCATTCCCCTTTATTCTTTGTGGTTTCTTACATATGTATTTGATGTAATTAATAGCTTTCCACACGGGGGATATTGTACCACTAGTTGCTTCATTATTGTCTTTCTAGACATAAGATTGACTAGAGAACCATTGAAGTAACTTGTTACAAAAGAATTATTTGGAAGCAGCATAGTTTCAATGTATACATCTTTTTTCTCTTATATGGATTTGCACATATCGCGTTTCTTACTTTTCATCCTCATATTGATCAACCTTGATTCATTATTTTAAGGCTCATAAAATATCCTGATAATTGAATTCTACTAACTATAAATGTAGCATGTGTTCATAATCATATAACCGTACACCCAAACCACTTACCCATAGATACATGGATATGAGTATGGTGTGGATACAACACTTAGATAAATGTGAATATACCCTTAACCATATCACAATGTAGTAAAGAATGTAGTTATGAATATTGTTTACCCATGCCATAATTGTGCCATTTATTACCCTACTTCAAGTTGAAACCCTGGTCAAATTAGGACTAAATGTTAAGATATGACGTCCTTTGTCTAGTACAAAGGAATTTGAGAACCTTGACAAGTCTTAGAGAAATCCATTATAAATATGTAGTCAATATGGTTGAGTTTGGATAGTTGTGAGCCTATAGTGGTTGTGGTTTCTTGGTAATGTTGAACATATGGTTTCTATTTCTTTGACAGATAGTGATGCTCTAGTACAATTGTTTTTGTATTACTAGAAATCCACCCTCATAGATGAGCCACTTAGTGACTTCCCCAGATAGCATAAACTCTCGCACCTCCCAGCTTCCTACCCACTGGGGGGAATATTAAATCACACAATGGACTAACCTACACGACAGGATAAATCAGTTCCAAGGTTCATACCCACAGGTCCCTTCATTGGGGAGCTTATTAGTTTTCGATCTGAGATACACCTCAATGGAAAGCTCTTGTATAATATGTTCTTCTAAACTGTGTGGTATATTTGGCAACTAGATTTCTACATGTAGGTTGTCCCAGGACAACCCAATACCCCTATGAAAAAAAAACATATCATATTATAGTCGATCTAGAAGCTGGCCAAATTATTGTCCTTTCCTTACATATATTCTTGAGTATTTAGATCCATTAAATGGATTTCATTTAACTAACTCCAACATTTTCTAGTCAGGTGGGATGGGAAACAACAATCTCGAGTGATAAGATGAACAACTCACCTTACCAAACGAGGTCTCAAACAACATAACTTGTTGATGTTGGGATATTTGTTGAAGGAAACCATTCCAAGGACTCTCAAGCATCTTCTCGATATTGTGTTTATGTTAACTACCTTATGCTAGAATGTGTGTGGTATTGCATACTACCATAAATTGTGTGAAAGATTTATTAGTCACGTTTCATCCTTCTATTCTCGATACTCTAAAGCCTTGCATATCCTCATTGAAGGTTAATTTAGTCATATTTGAACTAGGTTTGAATTCTTCACACCATATTGATGCTAGAGGTTTCTTGGGTGAAAAATGGTTACTCTGGAAATCTAATTCTTAAAATATAAGACTTATCAAGAGTCAGTGCCAGTTCTTACATTTTTGTGTCCTAATCCTTTGTTAAGATGTTTATTCAGAAGACATATTCCAAGATCACATCATTACATTCAAAAACCTTGAGAAGTGATTGGTGACTTTAATGCTATGTTATCACCTTCTAAGAAGCAAGGAAGATGTCATTTTAGTTATGATGATGCATCAATTTTTCAAAATAAAATTCTATAGGATGATCTACCAAATTACAGTTTCTCTAGGTTTCCTTTCACATATAACAAGGGTCTCCTTCATGAAATCTATCAGATTAGGGTTTCTCTAGGTTTCCTTTCACATATAATAAGGGTCTCTTTCATGAACGTATGATAGGGTTTTTGTTAATTCTCTAGGTATTTCTTCTATCTATGAGGCATGTTTTTGTCATCTTCCTCAAACATTTTATACAAGCCACCCTATTCTTTTCTAGAATACAAAGTGAAGACGATTTATCCCTATCTCCAGGACAAAACATCCTTGGAATTGTAACAATAGTTTTAGGGTGTTATTATCTTCAAAGTGGCAATCAAAACTTGATTTCTCTTTGTCTTTGAAGTTTGTAAAAGTAGATATAATCTTTTGGTATAGAGTAGTGTTTAAATATCCTCAAAATACAAAAAACAAATGGTTACATGACATCAATGCATTAAAATGATCCATAGCCATTAACTATTCTATAATTTTGATAGTCATTGCTTAGGGTTACAAAGTGCTTGGAAATATGGAGATCAGAGATGACATAGGAAACAAAAAAAAATTGTTCCATATTCCATAACTAGTAGATTTATCCAAAAATGATGTACATGAAAGAGGGTTCAAGATATAGCTTGTTCTGGAGCAAGTCGAGTGACTATCCTTGAATAGAGATGTGCTCCTTTCTTATGTATCACATGGATGAAACTCAAAAGAATCCTCTTGGTGTAGCACACAGAGACGGAAATTGAAGACATCCTCCTATCATGGAAGCAATGAATTCCACACCACTTGTAGAGCATGTCCCCAAAAGGAAGTCAAAAGATCAACAAAGCTCATCCTTGATCACACTATATTTAACAAGGTACAATTTTTCTTTTTGATACACCATTATGTTGTGGTGTTCTGGATGGAGTCCATTGTGATACAATACCACACTCTCATAGAAGCTCCTCAAACTCTTGACTTAAGTATTCTCCACCTCAATTAGATCAAAGTGCTTTAATACTTTTCCCAAGTTGCATGTGTACTTCATTCATGAAATACCTGAACCATTCAATGGATTCTGACTTATATGCTGTTGACTCAAGGTCAATTAGGTCAATGTTGACTCAAATCTAAATTGACTAAACCCGTGTTTTGATGATGACTAACCATTCCACATATTCGTTTCTAATGCTTCTACTTGAGTGATTTAAGATTAGGTATAGACACACTCCAATTGCCCTAACTTGCGCATCTCAAATTGGAGAAAAGACAAGTCAAAGTCATACAAGTGCACATTTTTGTAATATGATGTATATCCATTAGAATCATGTTGTAAATCACTTTTAATGATTGTATGACTTGTAATTAAGCTTAGAAAAATATCAGGAACACTTAGATCGATTTTTAGAGTACTTTTAATGCAACTTTGAAAATCAATTACAGGCACTTGTTCGGTCGAGTTTCCCACCCTGAAACTCGACCGATCAACCTTGGTCGATTTTCTGAAGATTGCATCGGTCGAGTTGTGCACTCACAGAACTCGACCGATTGGGTAGTAGTCCAGTTCCAGTTGGAATGGTCGGTCGAGTTTCCTCAGAACAAACTCGACCGATCATTTCAATATCGGGCTGCCTGCTACTTGATCGGTCGAGTTACACTTATTGAAACTTGACCGAATGCACTGTACGGAAAAGTGCAGAAAAGTGTTTCTAGCCGTTGTGGAGTTGCAACAAGTGAAAATAGATCCGTTGCAAGCCACAAAACGGCTAGTTTTCGTTCTTAAGTGTTCCCAAAGGCTAAGAGGCATCCCCAGCTATAAATAGGACCCCTTGGGCTTCATTCCAAGGTTGAGCATTCATTGCAAACTCTTTGTGAGGTCCCTATTCAATAGTTGAGTGCTTCCTACAACCTCCTCACTCTCTCTCTAAGCTTAATCACTTGCTACATCCATTAGAGTGAGTAGGAGATTTGTAAGAGAGCTAGTTTTATTTGTATATCTTGTGAGGCTCTCACTTCCACCACCTCCCCATCTCTCATTTCCTATATTGAAGATAAAGGTTCTCTCTCTTGTCCAAGAGAGGTGAAGAAGAACAAGGGAAGGAGTCCCTTGGTGAAGATCAAGGCTGAAGACTTGGAGCTAGAGTGGGTAAGCCCTTGGAGAAGGCAAAAGACTCAAGCTCAAGTGGGTAAGACCTTGGTGGAAAGCTTCTCCGAGTGAAGGTGAAGTCAAAGGCATAAGATCCAAGAAGAGTGGGTAATTCCTACAAGGCCAAAGACTTGTGCAAGAGTGGGTAAGTCCTTGGAGAAGGCCGAAGACTCTTGCAAAGTGGGTAAGTCCTTGGTAAGGTTGAAGACTCTTTTGTATTGGATAGGTAAGTCCTTTGTTGGTCTTGTATTGTAAGTCTTATAATTGAATATAAGAGTGCAATTGGTTGAAGTCCTAGAGGTTGACCTCTCTAGGCAAGTGGACTGACACACTTCTAGTTTGAAGTGTGGAACCACTCTAAATAGCTTGTCTAATTGGTGCATGTTCAATCTCTCTTATCCTTGCTATGCATGATTTAGTTGCACTCAAATTACCTATTTACCAACCTTATCTTGTCATATATTTTGAAGGTTTAATGAATTTTGTGTAAGTGCTTTCAGCTCTATTCACCCCCCCTCTAGAGCATCTAATCACCCATCTAGGATCCAACATATGCTTCATCAAGTAAACATAGCCATACCTACTGAAGTTATTAGTAATAGTAATGAAGTACTAGTAACCACCTCTAGATTTCTTGTTAAAAAGATCCACATAGATTTATATGTACAAGTCCTGATACATCACTCACTCTCTCACTATTCCCAATAAAGGGAGTTTTTTTAATCTTGCCCAATAAACAAGACTCACATGTCTCGATTGATTCAAAATCAAAAGACTCTAGGTAACCATCTTTATGGATTCTACAAATGGATCTCTCATTTATGTGCCCTAGAGGTCAATGACAAAGGTATTTCTTTTTTCAGTTATCAAGTTTAAAACTTTTGATATTTATGTTTATATACACTAGTCTCAAGATCTAACAAATAAAAACCATAAGACATAGGGGCACTACCATTAAAGATCTCATATTTAGAGATAGACATCGACCATTTTTTGGTGAAATTCATATCCACTCTTGTCCAAACAAGATATAAGAATGATGTTTCTATTAATTAAAGGTACATAATGAGGGAAATAAGGTGAAATAACATGGAGAGGAAACAAAAATTGAAGTACCATATTCCCCTTTAACCAAAAGAGCACGTAAATAACTATGTAATGTAAAGGATGGTTTAGAGGATATACCTAGTCTTGGAGCACGTCTATTGACAATATCCTCATTTTAGTGTGCACTCTTTCTTCAAGTTGCACTCAAACATCATCTATAACATCTCCTGGATGATCACCACACATAGTAGGTTGACGTTATCCTCCTAGTGGGAAAATCTCCTCACCTCTAGAGTAGTCCACGCGGACCGTTGTGAACTCTTGTCATTCTAGAAGAATGGACAAGATGGAGTTGTCCCTTCACTTTAGTGTACTAGAACCAACTTGCTCTGCCACAATTGTTCTCACTTGCTATCCCTCCCTTTATCAAGTAGGACTTTCTTAGGTTCTCTCCGTTACCACAACCACAAAAGACAAACAATTGTCAGAACCAATGGAGTTGTATCTCTAGGAATCCTCCAATAACCCTCTATTTATAGGAGGGTCAGGGTTAGGGTTTGCAATCTGTGCAGGAGTAGAAGGAATCATAATTTCACAAATGTTTGCAATGTGAGACGTCTGGTTCATGTAGTGAACCAATTGTTTCATCATGTTTCGCAATCACAATTATATTGGAAATTCTTATCCAATTAATACAAAACATGATGTCAACACTAATCCTCGATGCAATCGAATTGGTCTATTCTACGGGTGTCTCATCCCATGAGTCGGTTGTCTAGAGACATTGAGGCAATCTATTCACTATGTGAACCAGTATGTTCAAGTCCTGATTCATCCAAAATTCAACTGAGGAAATTTCCAATCAACCTAACACTCCAACCGGTCAGTTCAACATCTAAAACGGTATGTTCAGAGTCCAATCAGTCAATTGTTGTTTAAATTGTATACCTAAATACTTTAACAATCTATTTAATTATCATTCATGATTAAACTCCTATTATAAATGTATCCTTTGTGTGCGACCCTAACGATTCCATATTACGTTGGTAGTGAATGTCCATATCTATTTTATGACATCAGAAGGAAAGAGCGACATATAGTAACACATCATTGCTACCCAAGTAAATGGAAAGTTGGAGAACAACATTAACCTTCAATTTTTTATTGGTGTGATAGTGTTTGTATAGTTATTTTGTCAATGATATCAGGATTGAACTCGAGGCATGGAATTGTCATCCTCTTCAATCATTCAATCCATGTTTCTTGAACCAAAGCAGACGATGTGAGATATATGAAAGATAAATATCACATATTGACTCACATGAGTATGGCCATGCATTTCTCAAACTTACTTATCAAGTTTCTAGGATATCATACTCCTATAGAAGGGAAATATTCCATCCTAACCACTAACAATCATCCCCATGTGTCACAGTGCATCTGATCATCACCTTTATGGAAACCCTTATGCATAATCAAGGTGGATGATGTCAAAGTACACTGAAAAACATGTCATGAGTGTAGTGACTTCAGGCCTAAGAAGTAAACTCACTACAAACACTATAAGAGATGATTCTAACTAACAATTATGGTTTCCATGTATCACCCTTATAGTGGGTATGTCTGATGATTGTTCTCTAACAAGTATCTATGTGTTTGGTTTGATGTCACATACCATGACTGATGAAATTTTGTCATCAACCAACACACACTCTAGTCTTATGTGCTATTGTTGTCTATCAACCTTCCACAATAACATCTAATTAGGGACATAACAATAATGTATATACTCTTAACATACGTATGATCTAATTGTTCATGTCATCAACCCGAAGACATACATCATTGAGTATATCATTCTGTAGACATTTATTATGTACTTTATTATATCATAACTGAATAAAATAGAATAAATTGGATGAATATTGCCTTTAATATTAATCAAATCATTTAAAAGTTATGCTATTACAATCATCATATGATTCTCTCTGGACATACATACCAAAAGACGCCCACTTGACATAGATCCAATCACCCATGAATCATATTCCAAGTGATTTAATATGACCATCATGCTTCTGCTGCAAAATTGCTTTTGTCAAGGGGTCAACAATATTTTTCTCGGTTGGTACTCTACAAAGCATTGCATCTCCTTAGTGTACAATCTCTTACATGACATGGAACCACCTTTTCTATGATTGGAACGCTGATGTGATCTAGGTTCCTTAGCTTGTGTATTAGCTCCATTGTTGTCACAATATAGCTCTGTTGCATCGTTGATGCTTGGAACTACCCCAAGTTCAGAGATGAAGTTCTTGATCCAAACATCCTCCTTTAATTCATTCGATGCAGCAAAATATTGGGCATGTATTGTAGAATTGGAAACTGTCTCTTGCTTGGAACTCTTCCAACTGACAGCTTTATTGTTGAGGCAACACATGAATCCATATTTCAATATGTAGTGATCTTAGTCAGTTTGGAAGCTTGCTTCATTGTAACCCTTTACCACAAACTCTTCCTCTTTGTCGTAGACAAGGAATTTATCCTTAGTTGTTCTCAAGTACTTAAGGATGTTCTTCACAGCTGTTTAGTGAGCATCACCTAGATCTAACTGATATTTTCTTGTCATACTCAACATATGAGACATCAGGATGCATACACAACATTGCGTACATGATGTATCCAATTGTATATGCATATTGAGTCCTACTCATGTGTTCCCTTTCTCCACAAGAACTGGGACATTAATCTTTCAAGATGGTAACTTCATATGCCATGGGCATGCTTTTTCTCTTTGAGCTCTCCATGTTGAACCTCTTCAACACTTTATTAATGTATGTTATCTGACTTAGTCCAAGAAACCTTTTGGATCTATCTCTATAGATCTTGATTCCCAAGATGTAGGGTGCTTCCCAAGTCATTCATAGAAAATGTATTTCCTGGCCATGCCTTTATTTTTTAAAAAGTAGGGATGTCATTCCCTGTCAATATTATGTCATCAACATACTATATGTGGAATACAATCATGATCCCACTAACCTTCTTGTACACACAAGGTTAATCTTCATTTTGACTAAAGTCAAACTCTTTGATTGTCTCATCAAAATAAAGATTCCATATCCGAAATGCTTGCTTCAATCCATAGATTGACCTTTTAGCTTATAGACTTTGTTTGTGTCCTTTATAACCCTTAGGTTGTGCCATGTACACATCATCGAGTATATTCCCATTAAGGAATGTGATTTAACATCCATCCATCAAATCTCATAGTCATGATAAGAAGCAATGGCAAACATGATCCTGATGGACTTAACCATGGCAACTGGAGAAAATTTTTCATCATAGTCAACACATTGCACTTGTCTGAAACCCTTTACAACCAACCTGCCCTTATAAATTTGCACATTACCATCCATGTCGGTCTTCTTCTTGAAGACCCACTTGCACCCTATGGGTTTTACCCCTTCATGTGGATCCATCAAGGTCCATACCTTGTTGGTGTACATGGATTCCATCTCAGATCTCATGCTCTCAAGCCATTTTCTTAGAATCTAGTCACTTAGTAGTTTCTAGATAGGTTGTTGTCTCATCATCGATGACAAATTCACCACCTTCCTGAGTCACAAGATATAAAAATCTTTCAGGTTCAAAATGTGTCCTACTAGATCTACGAGGTTCCTGTGTTACTTAAGGAATTTGAGATTCTACAACCTTTTTTATTCTCTTTGTTCCTTTTGTGTATCTATCGGTTCAATGCTTTCTTGTTGGTCTTGAACCTCTTTGAGTTCTACTCTCCTCCCACTGATTCCTTTGAAAATAAAATCCTTTTCTAGGAATGCATCATCTCTGGAAATAAACACTTTGTTGTCAGATAGGGAATAAAAGTAAAATCATTTTGTCTCGTTAGGATATCCAACAAAATAACATTTATCAGATTTGGGTCCAAGTTTTTCAAGAAATGTCTTTCTCACATAATCTTCACAACCTCAAATATTCATAAAATACACATTGTGACGCTTCCCATACACCATATCTCATATGGTGTCTTTTGAACCTATTTAGATGGACTCAGTTCAGTGTAAATGCGGTGGTTTCTAGAGCATAACCCCTGAAGGTAGTCAGAAGTTCAGCTAAACCCATCACTGATCACATTATATCCAGTAATGTGTGATTCCTTCTTTCTGATACATCATTATGCTGTGGTGTTCCAGGTGTATACGATACCACATCCTCACACAAGGTCCTCAAACTCTTGGCTTGTGTATTCTCCACCTCGATCAGAAC
The DNA here is from genome assembly GCA_963693085.1 of Alisma plantago-aquatica. Taxonomy (NCBI): domain Eukaryota; kingdom Viridiplantae; phylum Streptophyta; class Magnoliopsida; order Alismatales; family Alismataceae; genus Alisma; species Alisma plantago-aquatica. The sequence continues at coordinate 762,324,705 of OY856414.1, forward strand.
AAATTTCCTGAATACTTTTACCAAGTTGGTTTTGTACTTCATTCATAAATTCCTTAAACTTTTCAAAAGTTTCTGACTTATGCTTCATCAAGTAAACATAACCTTACCGACTGAAGTCATCAGTGAAAGTAATGAGGCATTTATACCCACCTCTAGTAGTTGTTTAAAAAGGGTCACATATATCTGTATGTATGAGTTGTAATAGAACACTAGCCCTCTCATTGTTACTAGTGAAAGGAGTCTTAGTCATCTTGCCCAACAAATAAGATTGGCATGTCTCTATTGATCTAAAATCAAAAGAGGCTAGATAACCAACCATCTTTATGGAGTCTAGATGTACGACTCTCATTTATGTGTCTTAGACAACAATGCCAAAGATATGTTTTGTTTGAGTTGTTCAGTTTTAATATTTTAGTATTTATGTTATAAATATCTTTCTTTATAACTAAAAAATCAAGACCATAAAGCATAAAAGCATTGCCATAAAACATCCCATCTTTTGAATTAGAATATCAACCATTCTTAATATGAAATTTGCATGCATCCTTATCCATATAAAATACATAAATGGTGTTTCTATTTATGGAAAGTAGAAATAGTAGTTCACTGACTCTATTACAAGCCCTGTAGGTAGAGATAAATTATAGGTTCCAACTATAGTGGCATCAACTCTAGCTTCATTTGCGAGTCACATTTCAACATATCCATTTCTCAGCGGCCAACTTCTTTTTAGATCTGACTTATTCAAGCATATGTGACATCTACATCAAGTATTTAATGCCAAATATGAAAAAGTAGATAAGTTTTATTTCAATAATGTACATAACTTAAGTGGAGATTACCATCCCCATCTTATTCTTCCTAAATTCCTTCAAGTACAAAGGATATATTCCTCTTGTAATTCTCTTTCTCCTTGTCTTGAGTGCCAAAGATTTGGATTTATGCTCAGCCTTAGAACTCTTCACGTCCTTTCTTTCATCCTTGGACTCGATTTCATTGATCACCATCACAAATTTGTCCTTCTTCATTCTTGATTTGTCATAAATTAACATGCCAAGCAAATCTAGAAATGGCTTGGCCATACTATTCAAGTGGCTACACTCAATAAAATGGTTATATGGTTTAGGAAATGATTGCACAATCATATATGTGGCAAACTCTTGGCTCAATGAGAATCTCAGTTCTACTTGATGTTCCATATGTCCAATCATATTGAGCACATGGGTCTCCACTGAGTCTCCTTCTGTCATCTTACACTCAAAGACCACCTTTGAGATATGGTACCTTTCTTTCTTCATT